>BMAO01003290.1:0-33516 GCA_019973975.1 Trichonephila clavata | reverse complement strand
CTCCTAAATTTCTTTGCGTATTCAAAGATAAAAAAATTCTTTGTGTTCATCTTTAAATTTGACCTTTTTTTTTTTGCTAAATCCTATGCTTTATTTTGCAGAGTTTCTTGATGAAATTATTCATTCAATGGTATCTTGATAAAAACTGTTTAAAACTCGTTTATTATATCATCAATATACTTTTTTTCTGCTAAACATAATTATTACAAAAATATGTTAACCAAACTTTGTATCAAGTGTTTTAATGCTTCGGTTTATTTATTTATTTTACTGTTAATTTTATGCTACTACATACAAAATACTATGTTTAATTAAATGTTTGGAAATTCTACATCGTCTGAGTTTTTTACGTATGTTTTAAATTTTGATTTTTGAAAATTTAAATACTTTTGGTTAATTCCTTATAGTGGTTTTCGGTAACCTAGTAGTTATGGTCACGAACTCGAGGCTGGAATGTCTCGGGTTCGAGTCCTGGTGCCACAAGGGATCCACCACGTACATTGAATCCGTAGAGGCTCAATGTCCTCCCGATGAGTGGTGTGGCAGTTAGGAAAGGGGGTTGCCAGCTCATATTTTTAGTATAATTTGTAAGAATTTCTAGTCAACATATATTAAGACTGGATCTAATCTAGAAACTTTATATATCTTACTATTCTAAATGTATTATTTGTTTTATTTTTATCATTATCTTAATTATTGAAGGAGATAATCTCTCATATTTTTAGAAGTAAACAACTTTAGTTAAAATTTTTGTTTTTTACAAAATCAATACTTTGAATTTACCTCCATTATATTTATTTAGAGCTAATTTATTATACACAAAGATTAATTCATACAAAGTTCTTTTCGATATAATAGTTAGGAGATATAATTTGGAAGTGGAATATATACTTGTAGTATGGTATTTTGTTTTCCGTTTCTCATTGCTTTTCTCTTTTTTTTTTATTAATAGTTTTTCGAAAAAATAAAGATTTACAAAAAAAATTGTTGATGTTGCGTAAGTTAGTGAATAGTTCAAGAAAATTCATTTCTGCTCCAGATAATAAAATCTCTTAAATAAATGTGTTGAAAATAAATCCAGAATTATTCCGTATAGTTAATTTAGATTTCTTAACTACTGAAACATCACGACTCTTAGACAGGATTCCTGAAAGATGGATAAAATTGATATCTTGTTTGTATTACTTGACTTAACCGGAAATTGATCCATCATCGATATAAATATATTTATCTTGAATTAACATATCAAAATTTTAACATTTATTTATAAAACAAACTAACGCAATTTAGAACAAAGGATTTCAGAGGTTTGCTAGTGCCTTTTTGAAATTTCTTTATTCCTTAAAATCATACATGATCTTTTTTTTTATTGTATCCAGTTAAGGGAAATTTATTAAAGCACTTGTTTCATTTAGTAAAACACTTCTATATGCATGTGTGTAAAATAATTTCATGAATTTCCCCCCTAAACAACATATAAGATGCAAAAATTCTTTTCAATGAAAATGTGTGTGTGTGATTGAGCTTTTAATTTTCCGTTCATAATAATTGAGAACGAAAAAAAATATTGTGATTAGAAACATTTGCGAATATGAACATCCTTTTTTTTTTTTTTTTTTTTGTACAAAACTAAAGATAAAAATTCTTCTGATCTTTCATGTTTAGAAAGGCACCGTTTTGAGGTCAACAAATCTATAGTACTGTTTTTGTGGCATGGTCCAAAAGATTAAAAAAAAGGGGAGTGTCAAGAATAGGGAATTAATTCCTTTTGTCAAGAATTGGGGAGTGTTTCAAATACTTGAAAACTATCTTTCAAGTAATACTGAGAATTTCTTTTCTTTTATTTTTGCTACTTCGCTACTATAGTTCACTTCTTGTCTGAAAATCATCAGTTTAGAAAACTTTTTTTTTTTTACCAGTCATTTTATTGTAAGCGATCTAAAGTTTTAATTAAATATCTTCAACAAGTACGAAATATGAAATATTATGAGTTTTGTTCAGTGATTAATTATATAAAAATACTAGCCGCGGGGGGTATAACGGCTAGTATTTGAACTGATCAACTGAATTTGTTTCACTTGTTAAAAAAAAAGTCCTCTGTTAACAACAAATGAAATCTATATTTATTACAATTGAAACGAAATGCTTTAATTTTCATACCAACTAAAAAAAAATTTACGAAGCTTGTATTCCTTTTTTTATAAACTATGTGTTACTTAGAAAAAGCCACAACATTTTAAATTTCACAAACAGCAAAAAAAAAAAAAAAAAAATTTTAATGTACTCATTTAAATTTCTAATACTCTTATCCTTATGAGAAAATAAAATTATTTTGAAAGGTAAAAAAAAAGTCAATTTTTGAAAACACTATTCTAAAATAAAGTTCAAGTAATGATCAGTGCATATAATTTGCACAATTTAGCCAATTAAAAAACACACATAAAAGCTATTTACCTAATCACTTACGTATTTTTCAAAAAATTTATAATGTTATAAAATAAATCAATTATTAACTGTAGGATTTCGACCAGATCAGACGTGTCTCTGAGCTCAGGAAATACCCACGATTAATTATGGCTACGATGGACGTTGATCCACCGGACAGACAGTGCTCGTGCTGCAGAAGAAAAGACCTAGAGACTACCGTAATTGCCGAAGATGCTTGCACCGTGAACTTTTCACGATTCAGTGATTGCCGCCCTGACACGGACCAAAACGCCCACTTGAAGGAGATCGTCAGGAAGCAGATCATGGAGCGCCAGCAAGGTAAGGATGCTGCATTGATTGAGCTTGAATCTCTTCCCCCATTCAATAACCCTAATTGCTCAGCATATCGCAAAACTAATCCTAACTCTAAAACTCCCTCCCCAATGCCAGAGGAACCTAAAATCATCATAGTTGATACCCCCCCCCCAATTATTGCCAAGAATAGCGAATCTGTAGAGGATAACCCTTTCCCGAAACGCAAACCAAAGAAAAAAAGGAAGAAACCTAAGGATTCGACGGACGACTTTGTCTTCCCTAAAAAAACCGCGAGACCTGCTTCTCCTACCACTAGTGAACCAATCGCCACTACTAATAGTTTTTCAGATCCCGAATCCGATGTTGAAGAACAAACTCAACCGGAACAAACACCCCAGGATCCCCCCGCCCCTAAACCCATTTCCCTTATTTAACTCAAAATAAAAAAAAATTTAGAGACCAATTAAAAGCCATTTATGCTAAATTCCCAGAAACGATGAATAAGCCAGCTGGAGAATTCCTCAAACTAACAGCCAGCAATAGTGACGAATACCGTAGCCTAACTCATTTCTTAGAGCAAGATAGCGAATACGAGTTCATCGTAGTTAAACCTAAAACACATAAGCCGAATAAAGTAATAATTAAAGGGCTCCCCATTTTCACAAAGACCTCCGAGATCCAAGAGGATCTCGAAGAAGCAGGATTCACTATTGATACAATAATTAATTTCTAAAAAAACCAAATCAAAACTCCCATTTTTCCAAGTAGTGTTACCTAGAAATGAAAACAATCAGTGAATCTTTGACATAAATGTGGTGCAATATATGCACGTTAAAGTTGAGGGTTTCCTCGTTAGAGGAATTACCCAATGCTTTAACTGCAATAAATTCTACCACACTGCAAAAAGCTGCCATCTCAAACCAAGATGTCTTAAATGGGGCATGGAACACCAGACTAGAAACTGTACCATCAAGGAGAGGCAGGAGAATCCCTTCTGCATTAATTGCGAAGCATATGGTCATACGGCCTGTTACACCAAACGCCCCAAGTTCCCCCAACCTAAAAAGGACACGCCCTTAATTAATGAAATTAAAAATAAAAATTTCAACAGCAACCTGAGAAAACCAGGAGTTTCCTTCGCTAACGTCGTTAGCGGAGAAACCCCTCCTCCCACCCCCACCCCCAGCACTGAAA
This sequence comes from Trichonephila clavata, assembly GCA_019973975.1. Classification (NCBI taxonomy): domain Eukaryota; kingdom Metazoa; phylum Arthropoda; class Arachnida; order Araneae; family Nephilidae; genus Trichonephila; species Trichonephila clavata. The sequence goes on along the minus strand of BMAO01003290.1, from coordinate 29,580 downwards.
AAACTATAATTGTAAATATTAAAGACAAAGTTGTCCGTGAATCTATTGATGACGAAAATACCTCTGACCTAGTTCAAGTAATTGAACTAGTACATATAATTTCAAAAATATTAAAAAGATCCCCCGAAATACTTAATCTAATCCCAAATTAAAACATGCAGAAAAAGATAATAACCAAGCATATGTTCTTGTCGAAGCTCTGCTCGACAAGAAATAATCTCAAATTTTTACATTTTCTTTATCTAAAATTTATAATTTCTTAATTTTCTAAATTTTTATTTTATTTATTTTTTCCATCACCATGTAACTTTAAATTCCGTAGCTCCTTTCCTATTTTCCACTTTCTTTACAAGCTCACGGCAGCATCCAATCCGATTGCTTCCTTCACTTCTACGACTGCTCTCATCCCATTGGCTCTCATCTCTGAAGCCGCGCCTCCAGCAACACCAGGCCGACTTAATTGCCAGATAAAGGGCGGAGGGATATGATTATCCCAGTCCCTGTAGTTTAAAACAGCCGTAAAAATCAATCAAAGTATTGAAAAATTAGAAATATAAAATGTTTGCATTATTTTTATATAGTTTGACAAAGTTTAATATTAAAATATGCTTTGATATTAAAACATTTGAAATAGCAAATGTACTTAAATAAAGTTAAAGCTTTTTAGTAATTGAATTTAATAGAAGTGTTGCGCACGAAAGATGAAAAATATACATGTTAGATGGATTGGCTATTGAATGGCTTTTGGAAGAAAATTGTCCCATATTCATTGCATCGCTAAAAAATTATTCAACATTTCTTAAACCAAAAAATTAAATTTTAAATAATAGTAATCAAATAGTGTTATTAATTAAAAAACAACAAAAATGGACAACAAATTTTATAAATTAATTTAACATTGAAATTTAAGAACATGGGTTCTTTTGGCTGCAGACTTCAAATTTATATGCAATCACACCTCAGCTGGGACGTTTAATTTGTATTTTATTAACTACCACACAACATCATTCGAGAAATTTGAGATCCCGTTTCTTATATTAAGTCGCACTTGCAGAATTTCACAAAGTGGATTCTTGGTAAATACCCTTCATTTTTCCACCACTACCAGTCGGGCGGGCAAGGTCAAGGCTGTCTCTTCAAGATAGCCTTGGCAATGTGCCGGGTTCTCCCGGTCGCCGAGCTTGCTGATCTGACAATAACGACTAAGTTGACCAAACGCTAGCCGCCGGTCTCGGAGTTAGCCGCGGTCGACACAGCTTTTTCACACTTGTAATTACACACCCCAACGCAAACAAATAGAGCTCCAGCATTTTTTCTTAATTTTATTATTTTTATAGGTCGCCATCTAATGTATTTTATTAATTTTAACTGTTTTCTTTATTTTCTTCTCTTTAATATTATTCCCACTACCCACTAATCATGGCAAGTGAATTTAACAATGCTCAACTATAACACAAGATAAGGTATTAAGACCTCATCAGAGATCAAGTGCCCCATCGACCATTCTGCCGTTTTTCTACTTATCATCTAATGTCTTAAATTTAATCATTTGCATTTTTTCAACTATCTTTTATAAACTAGGTGTTGCCGATATAAATTAATGGACTGTAAGTTTAACAACAAAATTTTAATGAGCGAAAACGGATCCCAACCATATGGGATCGCTAAACTTTTCCAACTGAATACAAGGTTACACAGTTGGCTCGGAACAAAATCTATACAAGGAATTCTCGCCAACTGGTGCCAAAATCCTGCCCCGCCTTGCAATGACGAAGGCATTCAACAAAGTTTACATTATACAATTATTACAATAAAAGTTACAATAATATAGTAAGAATGCATGATAATAACAATTCAATAAGGATACAATAATATTTATAAATACAATTCTGATGACAAATCAATTGACATATGGTAAATTGGCAATTTTAGTGACTGGTATTTTACAAACTCCTTGTTTATCCTTTAAAGCCACTACTCTGACTAAATTATCCTTACCAGGGTGCAATTTTAAAACTCGTGCCAAATACCATTTTAAAGTATCTGAATTCTCTGAGGGTTTCACTAACACTAAATCCCCTTCTTTGAAATCTACATTGCCCTTACACCATTTGGGTCTCTGTTGCAGTCTATTTAAATATTCTGAAGACCATTTGCGCCAAAAATGTTGGTTCATCCTTTGTCCCAACTGCCATCGGCTTAATCTATTCATGGGGATCTCAGTGTAATCAGGATCAGGTATTGCAACCAATGATGATCCAATCAGAAAATGTGTAGGAGTTAAGATTTCGGTATCATTCGAATCATTAGACAGATGACAAATTGATCGAGAATTAAGAACCGCTTCAATTTGAACTATAAGTGTTGAAAATTCTTCATGACTTAAAATTGAATTGCCAATTACTCTCTTTAAATGGTATTTTAAAGATTTAACCCCAGCCTTAAACAGACCACCAAAATGTGGTGCGGAAGGTGGGTTGAAGTTCCATTTGATTTGTTCTTCAGACAAAAATCCATTATTTTTTCCATTTTTCCCTTAAATAATGCTTTAAGTATTTTCCTTAATTCATTATTTGCACCTACAGAGTTAAGACCATTATCACTATGGATCTCAATGGGTCGCCCTCTTCTGGCCACATGCCGTTTTAAAGCTGCAAGAAAGGCTTCCGTTGTTAAGTCGCTAACTATTTCTAAATAGATAGCCTTAACTGTAAAACAAATAAATACACAAACATAAACTTTTCTAATATGCTTGCATTTTCCAGAAAAAGTTTTCAACTGGAAGGGTCCACAATAATCTATACCTACCTGACTGAAAACTCTGCAAGTGGTGACTCTCGCAGCTGGCAAATCAGCCATTAATTGCTGCGAACCTTTAGCACTAATTTTTCTACAGGTGATGCATGTTCTAAGAATTTTTCTAACTACATTCATTGCGGATGGTATCCAAAAACTATTTCTAATATTTGCTAAGGTAGCTTCAGCACCTGTATGAAAATAGAGAATATGAAAATGATTAATAACAATATAAGTAAAATTATGGTTGGTGGGAATTATCATGGGATGTTTCTGATTCCTTGGGATGGGGGAGTTTCTTAACCGTCCTCCAACTCGAAGTAATCCACTATCATCTAAAAAGGATGCAAGTTTAACAATTTACATGAGTTTGGAAGAGGAATTCCCTTTTCTAAATATTGAATTTCATTAGAAAATGAAGTTCTTTGAATATTTTTTACGATACACTTCAAGGATTCTGATAGTTCTTTGCTCTTTAAAGGTCCAATTGGCTCCTTGGATGTCTTGCATTTTCAATAAATCGTTTAAACCAGGCAATTACTCTCTGCAACTTAGTAAATGATGAGCAATTACTAATTATATCCAGTCGCTCAAAGGTCTTTAATAAGGCACATAGAGGAATGTCCGAAGTTTCCTTCAGTTCTTGTAGGAAAAGATCATCTCCTTCGACGGCAGTAGTGTCGTAAGGTTCCAGTTCTATATACTGATGCAAGAAAGCTGGACCAAACCACCAAAGTCCACAATGTTGAATTTTTTCTGGACTAATACCTCTTGAAAGGATGTCAGCAGAGTTATTTTCGGAATTCACATGTTTCCAAAAACCATTTTCTGTGAGCTCTTGAATTATGTTGACCCGGTTTCTTACGAAGGTTGAAAGTTGAGTAAGTGGCTTTTTGATCCAAGCCAGTACAATGCTGTAATCAGTCCAAAGATAAATTTGATTGATATTGATTTTAAACTTGTAGACAATAACGTGGTATGTTAAGACAGTTTATAGACTCCAAAGCATCTATGAAGGATTTCCAATAGGAAACTAAGTTCGAAGACAACGGATAATTCCGATCAAGTTTCAACTGCCACAAAGATTGGAGGAAGATTTTGGCCCTTGTTATTACAGGTCCAATCAGTCCAAGAGGATCGAATATCCTTGCGATTGTAGAAATTACAAATTTCTTTGTGACTATGAGACTGTCACAGTTTGAAGTCATGGGAGAAATCTTGAAAGCAAAAGAGTCTGGATGTGGCTTCCACAAGAGTCCTAGGGTCTTGGCCTCGGTTGAAGAAGAATAAGAAAGGTCTTTATCTTGACACATTGAGTCTGGTAATAACAATGGATTACTAGCTGACCACTTGAGAAGTTCCATTCCAGCACCCCTTAGTAGTGAAACTAGTTGTTCTTGGAGTTTTCTTCCAGATTCTAAATCATCTGGTCCAGTAAGAAGATCATCCCTATAGACATCAGACATTATAACATCTGCAGCTAATGGATAATTGTCACCGTCATCTACGGCAAGCTGTTTCAAAGATCTTGTCGCAAGGTATGGTGCACTCTGGGTGCCGTAAGTAACTGCAAATAATCTGAAATTCTTCACAGGACTGTCGATTTTATCTCTCCAAAGAATGCGTAATAAATCCCGCTGGGATTCGTCAATCAAAAACATTCTAAACATTTTTTAATATCTGCTGTTACCGCAAATTTGTGAGCTCTAAAGTTTCATAAAATTGAAAAGGGGGCCGTTTGTATTACACCACCATTCAATTGAAAAGAGAGAGAGAATTTAGCGATTCCCCTGAAGTAGTAGCGAAGGAAGCATTAAAACTATACGTAAGGGAGTTGTTTTGCTTTCGTGGCGGTACACACCATGATGAGTTAGATAATACACAACATCAGGATCATTATCTTCTACTACTTCTTCCATGTGTCCCATTTCTAAATATTCATGTATAAAATTTCTGTATAATTCCAATATTTTTGGATCTTCAACTAATCTTCTCCACACGGAGTTAATTCTACGTAATGCCATTAATTTTGAATCTCCCAAGCAACTCGGATCCTTTGACAAAGGCATTTTCACAATAAAACGACCAGTTTCATCTCTATTATAAGCACTCGTAAAGAGTATTCTTCACATATTTTTTCTTCTCTACTCATTGTAGGAATTTTGAAATCAGGAAAATTTCCAATTTCTCAAAAGCGTTTGATACTATTATTGAGCTCATTTACATCAGTAACTAGTCCACAATAGCTCTTATTAGTGTAATTATGTGACATGACGCCACTAGCTACGTAACTGAATACTGTATCTTGTAATATCAACTTCCCTTCTGCCAGTTTTATTTTCCCATGATTTAGAATTTCAAAGAAAATCTGATTTGATAAAAGCAAATCGATTCTTCCAGGTGAATAGAAATTCTCGTCCGATAACTTTATATATTCAGGGATTTTTATCCCACTAATATCTAATTTATTTGTTGGAGTCAAACCCGTAATTTTCGGAACAACAAAAAATTCCATTAATTTCTGAAACTGTCTATTTTTATTTGAAACCACGGCAGATACTTTGCTTTTTATAGTTTGCGAAGTCCCGTTAATACCGCAAATAGAGTTATTTGCTCGTTCACTTTGCAACTCCAAAAATAAGACGGCATCCTGTGATATCAAGTTATACATACTCCCACAATCAAGAAGCTTTCGGAGGGGAAAGAGTTCCCCGCGGTTGTTTTGACAATAAACTATGGCGGTGGACAACACCCCAGTTGAATGACCCTTAGCATGTCCTACGAATTCCTCCCCTTCGGTGTCAAATGAAGGGATAGTTTGTTTGGGCTTGAAACATTCGCTGTTTACATTTAGTTTTGGTTCCAGAGTTGGCAAAGTTTCGCTAATTTGACTCCTATGGCTATCGAACTTTCTCTCAAAATTTCTACACAAAAGTGAATTGTGCCGCTTAGAGCAATTGTGACAATTCCGCGAACTTTTGCATAGAGCTACCCTATGAGAAGAACTAAAACAATTTATGCAAAGATTGTTCCTTTTCACCGAATTAAATCTTTCATAAACACTTAAATCATTAAATTTTTTACATCTAAATACTGGGTGAGGCTATTGTTTACAAATTACACAGTTTACTGGATCCAATTTAGCTAGAAAAGATTTCGTTTTGTAACTTCGTTCCGATGGAACAGCTATTGCATTATTTGTTTGGATGTTTTCTAGTATTAAACAGCGTTTTAACAAAAAATCCATAAAATCGTCCCATTTAGGCAGTTCGGTAGAGGCTAAGTTGAGCTCATAATTTTTCCTTGTTTCCTTATGTAATTTTCTTAAAATTAAATTTATCAATAGTACTTCGGAAAATTCGTTTAGTTCTAATCCTACAATTTTTAAATCTCTTAAATGTTTTTGACAACAATCTATTAAAGTTCTTAAATTTTTAGCTGATTCGTGAGTAAATTTTTCCAATGATATTTCACTAAAATGACTATTTATAATCAATTTTTTATTCTCGAATCTCTTTTTCAAACATTCAAATAATGAAGCATATGAATCATCAATTGTAATAACATCCTTAGCTATTCCAGTTAGTGTTGCTTTTAAGTAATATAATTTTTGAGAATTTGTTAAACTATTGTTCGAATCACAATTAAAGAAATAAATTCTACTTTAAAATTAAACTAATCATGATAGGAACCATTAAATCTTGGTAATTGAATATCTGGCAATTTAATATTATTAAACTATTTCCACAAGATGCAACATCATTATTCTTCAAATCAATTTTTGAAATAATATTTTTAATCCTTACCTAGATATTTTCGCAATCATCTTCTAAATCCAGGATTTCTAATTCAAGTGGTTCCAAGTCACTGTCCTTTAACACTACTTCATAATATTCATTCCGAATATCACTCAATTTGATTCTTAGGCATTTCAAGGTATTCATTTTCGATTCCAACTTTTTTTTATCCTTTTCGTCCGGATTGTTAATGAAGTCTTTTATACGTGTCAGCTGCGCTTTAACAGATCCACGTTTGCGGTTCAACTGAACTAATATTTCTTTCGACATACTGCTCTATAACTATTCTAAAGATTTTACAAGTACTAGTTTTTCTAAGGTTCGACAACTCCGCGAGCGGACCAATGTTGCCGATATAAATTAATGGACTGTAAGTTTAACAACAAAATTTTAATGAGCGAAAACGGATCCCAACCATATGGGATCGCTAAACTTTTCCAACTGAATACAAGGTTACGCAGTTGGCTCGGAGCAAAATCTATACAAGGAAATCTCTACAACGGGCGCCAACACTAGGAAACTGCATTTCATAAAAGGTTTCTGTAATATACTCCTGGGTATAATAATCTGCATTTTGAGGAATAATTCTATATGTTTAATTAGAACATTAATTTTTATTTTATATTAAACTATTTTTTGTATCATTTATTGTTTTTTTTAAAGAGCCGCAGCTGAGTTGTGATTTGAATTTTGATTTTAGCAAAGGTCTATCATGTGAAACTCTGCAAGTGCTAATTATAACGTGAAATGGGTGGTATTGTGTACAAGTTAGGATAATACCAGTTAGCGACCCAGTTTATGTGCCACGGTGGTATTCAATCTTTTTAAACTCACGTAATCCTTAGAACTATAAGGTATTTTCAGAGAGCTGCATTCCACACACACAAATACTATAAAGAATGCAATTAAAAATAATATTTTGAAGTAGATCAACATGTTATAGGTACTTCATGTAGCAATATAATTCATGTAGCAGTAATAATTTTTTAAAAAAAGTACTGTATTTTTCATCAAAAATTTTATTGTGATTTTTTAATATAATTTATACTCACTAATAATATTAATTTGTGATTTAAGTAACACTTACTCATGTGTTATATTCAGTAACTAGAATATGTGCTTGTTATACAAACTGTTAAAGTTTAGATCTATTGAAATCATCTGCAATCGCATTTCATATTCTCAGTGGTTCATTTTTTCCCCTTATATTTTGTTCTTTTTTTAAAGCAGATACAATTCAAAAATGTTTTTCCATTTAAATGCATAGTTCTGAAGGGCATTAAAATATTTAAACTGTTCAACAAATCCCATGTATTTTGCATGAATTTGCATCCTAAAATTTAGGAGCTGTTCTTGTGTAAACTTAGATTTTAGTGGCGAATCTGATGATCTATTAAAAAGTTGCTTCTTCTCTTTCATTATAGGTATTATTTCCGCAAACGGAAAAAGGTGCATTTTCCATTAGAAAACTATTTAGCTTTACACGACATTGTACTAACGAGAATAAAATTATTTCATTGATCTTCGGAATAGTAAGCAATAGAATATAATGTTAATAAATTCCAATTAATTATGCTAATCAATATTTAAATTTCATTCTAGATAAGGGCTTTGAAGATTTGACTTTCTTCTCAAATCCTAAAAATAATTTTACTTTTTAAAAGGACTGGGATACTAAGGATTTAAATAGATAAATATTTTTTTGCTAATAAAATTGAAATTTTGCTGATATTTCTAACTAAGCAGTAATAATCAAACAAAAAAGAAATTCAAATTTTATTGAATTTTTTTCTTTGAAGTAAAAACTACAGTACAATGACAAAAAAAAAACTTTTTATGAGAAATAAAGGAATTTACTTAGTTTTTATTTTTTACAAATTTAGAAAAATGCATGATTGGTCTGTTAAGTATATTAATTTTATAAATTTTTCTCGTTTTTGCATCCTATCCACAAAATTATAATATTAATCATATCTTTATTGGCTCTAGTCTATAACCAAATCTAAATCTCTAATATTAGAATTTTTTGAAGATTGACTATGATCTCTGAAAAAATCTAAATCGTATTCATTAAAACGTTTATTTTTGTTTTGTAAAGAGAAAAGTGATTTCTAAAACATTCTTTTTTCACATTCAAAATTTCACAGTTAGAATAATTTTCAGCATTTAGTAGTATTAAAATATTTTTAAAATCTAATTCTGAGTTTTTGATATTTGTGTAATATTTTTAAGTATGCAATAGCTCTTTTTAGAAAATTGTGAACGAAACGAAAATTAGAATTATCGAGTGCCAGCGCTAAGTGCTTATACTCAGTTTAGAAGAAAAGAAAATCCATGTAGAGAGTAATTAAAAAATCAACAACCTCGCCGAAGGCGGGGGAGGGGAGTGAAGGATGGCAAGCCGGGCGACCACCTATGATGGCGCTGGGCGTGCAAATGGAGGAAGGAGTCAGGAAGGGGAAACGATCGCCATACAAAAGAAGGACAATCAATCATGAGCGGGTGAGCAGTGACAGTTCACTCTGAGTCAGTCTCGGTGCAGTAGAGCATTTGATGTTTAAAAAATTGTGGGTTATGGAACACATAAATTTAAAAATATCTTTCCATAGAAAGTAGGCAAATTTTGTTTTAATTTTTACATCGATATTCAGAATAAATAAATTGTAATTATGTCTTTAATAGCAGTTAAAGTTGGTTGAATTACTAAAATATTGTTAACTCTTGCATGGGCACTTAATGAAGTGCTAGCTTTAAGATCAGCCAATTCTTTATTTAAGGCATTTGAAAATCTAAACAAAAATACCCAGAACTCGCAAAAGCGAATCATTCAACACTCTCTTCCGGGAAGGGGAGAAAAAAAATGGACATGGCTATTGTTTTTTATTTTATTATGTCCCAGCTGCAAAGGTCGTTGTTTGTCGGAAGGAAAATGTATACAGTGAATGGATGGAACGGTCAGCAAGAGATCCTTATCAGAGAAGGAAAAGAGGCCAAATTAAAACTTTCACGGCGAGCAGCTTTTGCTTGAACAATAGAGAAGGCTCGTTTTATCCTAGGGGTCAAATTCTACATAATACGACACAGTACCCGTTTGAGATGTTGGGACGTTTCTTCCGCCAAAGGGGAAGGGGAGTGTTTATAGAGACAGCTAATTGTTTAACCCCTCCCCAAAGGCTTTTCATAGTATTTTTAGCATTGACAACAATGAATCCTTATCTGACAGAATGTAGCTGGATTTATAGTTTGTAAAAGGCCTTACTTCCAAAGAGAGACAGGCAAAAATGAGAAAATATAAAACAGTAGGGTGTGGAAATGGCAAGGTCAAAACCAATGGTCAAAAATGTGTCTAAAATAGATTGCCACCAGTGATCTTCCCAACTCCTTAAAAATGAAGATATGGCACTTTTAAAGAGAGGTCATCCAATGTTGCCAGATCACGCGATTTTTCGCGAATTTTGCTACTTTTTAAAACTTTCAGCTACTTTTTTTTATCCTAATGCTACTTCGCGAATTTTATGCTACTTCACTTGAAGAACCCGCTACTTTTTGCTACTTTTAGTATTGGAACAAGTTTCGAAAAAAAAATGATTTTTTTTTCAGAAATATCACCAAAAAAATTGCGATTTCAGTCGCCCCAAGAAAACATGGAGTTGCAGTATGTTTCGCCACTCTGAAAAGACAGGAAACGCCAGAATTTCTCCCTCGCCTTTCGCCGCCTCCACGAATTGGAGCCGATCTAAGCCAACACCTCCTAGGTGCTGTCTAAGCCCAGCTACCCTCTCCCGCAACTGCAAGTGGTAAAAGAAAAGTAATGGCGGGATTCTTTCTAATCCCCATAGAGCATAAAAATGAAATATGTAATATTCTTAATAAATAAGCTTAAAGCGAGAATTTCTTTTTAAATATTAATTTGGAAAAGCAATTATGAAATAACGAATTCTAATAGAACTACCGTCTTTGGAGCCGTCTTTTTCTGACTTTTTCTTTCCACTGTAGAAAGGATATTTTGCATGGCTGTGGTAGCCAAGCGGTCTAGGCATCGGATCGTGGCTAGCGTGTCATGAGTTCGATCCCAGTGCCACTGAAGACCCGCCGTGTAGGGGAGCGATGCACGTTAAATCTGTCAAGAGCTCAAACGTCCTCCCGTTGGTGTGGTGTGATAGTTAGGAGAGGGGGTGCCTGCTCAGGTGTCATCCGCGTCACTTGACCACAGTTCAAAACTACGCGGACCGTCCACAAAAGCCCTCGTGTAGCTGAACCGTGGGACGTTAATAATCACTCACTCACTCAAGGGTATTTTGCAGAGTGACTTCAAGAAAAACAAAATTAAGGAATCGAATGTGTCTCGAACTGTTAGATTCAATTCTAAGAATCAAAATGATTTTAGAAGAAAGAGGGACTTGCAGCGTTGATTTCATTCCATCTCCACAAATGCTTCAGTATAATTATGAAATCTATAAAACAGACACATCAGACAATACTGAGCATGAAGAATTTGAACGTATTTTAAATTAATTAAATAATTAAACAAATTTAACGTATATTAAAAGAATTAAGTAATTAAAGAATTTTAATGTATTTTTTAAAGCAGTTTTATAAAATTTAATAAATGATATTTATAAATTGCAAGTGAAAATCGTTTCGCTACTTTTTCTCCTTCTTTGTGCTTCTTTGCTGTGCCAATTTCTGGCAACACTGAGGTCATCTATTGTGTGGAGACAGAAAGACAAGCAAAACTGTTCTTTTTTTACTCGTGCAGAAGGGGATATTTACCATACAACGAATTACTTTCTTCTTTTGTAATAACTATCAAAATTCAAATACCAGATATTGAATAAACTTAAAGCATAATATAAGAGATTAAATCACGAAGAATTTTCACTTTTAATTCAAGCAAAATAATTAAAATTAAGAAAAAGCTCAAACAATTAAATTTTTCTTTTGTGTGAATATTATTTAAATAAGCATATATTGAAAATATAATTATCCTTTTAATTGCTGTGGCCACAGACTTTCACACTATTTTAGGACCTATAAAATATAAGATTTTACAGAAATTAGAATATTTAAATAAGCATAGAGAGGACAAACATTAAAGGATTAAATACATATTTTACATTTCATTTTCAGTAAAAAGAAGTGTTATGAACTTCCTCAGTTCAGTTTTTGTAAGAGGTTTGGTGAAGATATCAGCCAAGTTATCCTTACCCCTTACCTACGGACAAATTCTAGTTCAAAAATGTCTTCATAGATTAAATCTCGCACGAAAAACAATTTGAAATCTATATGTTTGCTACGATAGTTTTCAATGGGTGACCTTGCAAAATCAATAGTAGCTCGATTGTCAACATGTAAGATAGATTTAATTCTTTGACCAGTGATAATGTTCCTCTTAAAACATTCACCTAACACTCTATCGAACCACAACAATTCCTTGGTAGCTTCAGTCATGGCGATAAATTCCGCCTCCATGGTGGAAATACTTACACTTTTTTCCTTAAAGGTTCTCCAAGCAATGGGAGAATTATCTAATAACACTAATTGACCACCTAATGAAGTACGGTCATCTCTGTTCGCTGCAAAATCAGCATCAGAATATGTAATAAGACGAGCTTTTGAACAAGAAAGTCTCAATTTAAAGCCTCTCGATTGACTAACATAACCTAATAATTTTAATAGGCTGGTCCAATGTAACATTCCAGGATTAGTCTGGAATTGACTAAAAATATTAACAGCATAGCTAATATCTGGTCGAGTACTGTTTGCAATGAAAGATAAACATCCCAAGACACTACGATAAGGCAGTTTAGCCATTTCCGCAATTTCTTGTTCGGACTGTGGACAACTAAGTTTAGAGTAAATACACCCTTTACTAATGGGGAGTGAAGAAATAGGAAATTTGAAATTTTTAAATCTATCACACACTTATTCAATATAGGATTTTTGATGAATTACTAGGCAACCATTTTCTTCCTCAAATTCAACCCCTAGTAACTTCTGGGTTTTACCTAGTACTTTTAAATCAAAATGTCCTTTTAAAAATTTTACCACTTTATCTATTACAATACTATTTCGTCCGAAACAAACAAAATCATCAACATACAAAGTCAATACAAGGTCAGAGTTAAAAACATATGTGCAGTTACATCAGTCAAGCTTTTTAAAATGTAAACTAGTCAATACTTCGTGCAACTCGTAAAACCACAGACGCTCACTCTGGTGGAGTCCATACAGAGCACGATCTAACCGGCAATATAAATTATCTTTGCCTTGTTCTTTGAATCCCTGGGGTTGTTCCATATAAATTACTTCTTTCAACGGTGCATAAAGCAAAAGTCGGAGGACGCGGTTTACCCAATCCAAACTTCTACTTCGTGAAGTAGGAGGCATGGCTTCACCCCCATGTCTTATGTTAATTGTATTCATCAAACATGGAAAATATTATTATGATAATTTTTTATAAAACAACCTGATTAGCAAAAGCTTTTCAAAAAAAAAATCACGAATTCCTGATGCACTACAATAAAAATATGCAACCCCCTTACTAACATCCGACTGGACGAGTTACAGCAAGTCAGACTGAATATGGTTCCTCTGCTCATCTTGGGCCTGGACCATGGCAAATAACATTTCGAACTGTATGAGTCATGTAGATATAGACAAACCCAAGTTAATAGGCTTTTATCTTTCGTCTACTTATAAAATAATGCATTAAAATTCGTGAGATCTTCACTTGCTTTGATATCAGTTATCTTGGCCATCCTGATGAATATGCCATTTTCATTTCCTACTTAATATTTCGTCGAATTGTTGTGTGGACTGTGAACTGGTTAGATAAAAAAATCAATCTTTTGCAAAGCTAAGCCTAGTTTATTAGTGCACCCGCTTTCGTGGGATGCAGCTCTCCACTATATATTTTACAAATTTGTACAGATGGCACTACAGTGCGCTGATGACGTAACACTTAATGATGCCGAAGATAAAGAAGCTTTGATGTTCCATTTCAGTATAAAAAATCCTCAGAATAATAAGAATTTGAATTAATTATTTATCACACACACACATTAATGCTATTCTTGATAAAGATTACCATTGAACTTTTTATGAATGAAGGGAAACGTTAGTGAAGCAAAATGAGATTAATTAAGTGCATTTTAATGAAATTACAACTCAAATGCATTCGGGTTTTATAACAATGGATTTTCTCTCACAAATCATAAAGTATTTTGACAGTTATTCCTTTAGTGACATTTATTATTTAATGTATGTGACATTTATTCATACAAAAACACAGAAAAAAACTATTGTGTTAACTATTAGTTTACGACTATATTGTTTTCATTGCTCATGTGTTTATTTTAAATCTGTAAGTACTTTTACTTTCTTAATTAATTTGGAATCATAATGAAACTCAAATCAGTCTGTTTCATGACTCATTTCGAGTGTTGTATTTTGTTCTTATGCAGATATTAATGAATGTGAGTACAGCGAGGCTTGTATCTCAGATACCACCGTCTGTGTCAACAATCCTGGCAGTTATGACTGCGTCTGTAAAAAAGGTTACTACTTGACGGCCCCTTCACAAGGACAGAGTTACAATCCTATGTACAACACGTGCAATGCTAAAGGTAAGTTCCGAATCTTACACAGTTCGGTATACATCTGTAATAAACTATATATATATAATATATATATATATAAAACTGGTTTTATTATTAATGTAACATGAGTGATTTCTAAAGAATAAAATTAGCACTTTCTTAGGTCTTATTTCTGAGCCCCACAGTGAATGAAAAATGCGTTATAATAAATAAATTTAATTGCATATTATAAATCGTGTAAGAGGAGATGAGCTTCAGTTGGTATCTCACGATTATATAATCTTATTTTCGATGATGGAATAATGCACTGGCTAAGCATGTTACTCTAATGCTGCATGGAGACACGTTTTTCTTCTTGGAGCAGATCTGCTACTATTTAAAACCATCCGTGATTCTTCTGCATTAGTGATTAAAAGAGAGCCTGAAACGTTCGTCAGTAAACGGCTTTTGAAGTACAGTAAGCTGTATATAGAAATACATCTGAAAAACCTGCAACATCGCTTCTCGGCTCTTTAACTTTAGTTAAAACTCTCCAGATAAAATATAAAAGTTGTCAATATGGTCAATATAATATGAGCAAGTTTTCCATTGCTAAAGAAAGCAATTTTTTCTACGAAATAACTTCAAAAAGAAATACCAAATGGTATAATAACAAATTATGCAGGCATACCAAACTGAGTTACATTCGTGAAGAAATTAACTTATTTACTCAAGAAGCAAAGCGAAGTCTTTTCCTGATTGACTTATATTAGCGGTTGCCAACCGGTGGTCCATGAAAGAATTTGACGGTCCGCAGAAATATTGGGACTTGACACTAAAAAAAATATATATACATGAAAAAAAATTTAAGTCATTTACTACTTAGGTCAACAAAGAAAATTCATTTTACTTTATTAAATTTAATTAATAAATTAATATTTGAAAAAATTGTTTCTACATCAAGTATCATCCACTACAAGTTTAAAAAATTGCATTTGAACTCGAATGAACAGATAAAAAAATAACTATTTGAAGCCAAGAAAAAATTCGTTAGAAAAACCTGCTGGTGCCATCTGTTACAGCTAGTTCTAGCTTCGTCAGAAGTAACGCAGACTAAATTTAAATTAAAAAATAAAACTTAATTAATGAAAATATCTGAAGAAAACTGTATTGACATTAATTGTCATCCACTACGAGTTTGAAAAATGTATTTGAACTTGAATGGATGAATTAAAAGTATTTTACTAATGTGAAAATTTGAACATTAGTGTGAACTAATAGTGAATGTGAGTGTGAACTAATAGTAGGAATTGAAAAATGCGTAATACTTAAATTTTTTATTGTTTTTTTTAAAAATATTATTGTTTTGTAACTTTGAATCTTTG
Source organism: Trichonephila clavata (assembly GCA_019973975.1). Lineage (NCBI taxonomy): Eukaryota > Metazoa > Arthropoda > Arachnida > Araneae > Nephilidae > Trichonephila > Trichonephila clavata. Next base: position 14,022 of record BMAO01003290.1, on the reverse strand, counting down.
ATAGGTACATTTCACACCAAAAAAAAATCAAATAAATGTATTTTTTTTTCTAATTTTGTTTTAGTGATCCACAAAATATAAAATTCTACATTTAGTAGGCCATGAAGTTCTAAAAGTTCTGAAGTTCTGATTCTTACAATATTCGCCAAAATTAATGTTTTTACAAACAATTTTCTTAAGTCACTCGAAAAATTATTTTCTTCTTTGAAAAGAAATGTACCATGGAACTTGGTTCCGAGAAGTTGGAGACTTTTTTATTCGTCTTTCCGTGATCGAATATAAGAGGCATGAAAAGCTTCTTAGAATCTAATTTGAATATTGGTAATTCCCCATTAAAAAGTTCAACTGTATAACAGAACAGACTCTTATTGTAAGTAAGTCGATTTTTAGGATTTTTAATCACTTTAAGAATAAGAAACGTACTTTTTATGCCAATAAAAGGTATCCGTGAAACCCGTGTTTGTAATTTGTAAGAATAGATATCTAATTCTTCGATTTCTTTCATATCCATATTCAAAAGAAGAAAAATATTACGAACTATTTCTGTCCATAGCTCTCTCTCTCTCTCTCTTCCATTTTTCGAAAAGTAATTGTTCTCTTCTAAATATCTTAATTATTTATAAAAACCATGTGGCTATGCAAATACTAATCAAAAAGAATTCTAAGATGTACTGACATCAAACTATACACACTTTTTGTCATAAAGTTTAAGACGACTATTATTTTATCAGTCTTAAACGTTTTCGCAATTACAAAAGGTTAAACTATTTTCTTTATAAGGGTAGGTAATCTAATTAAATGCAGACATAAAAATTTACACTTATATTTGACACTTTTTGGCTTCCCACTATTTCAAGCAAAATGCCAGCAGAACCGAGACATAATTATTTGTATGTATTTTATTTATAAGGTAATATCTAGCATAGCAAATCTTCTGTAGCAAAGGATCAGTTCAAAAGAAATATAATGAATTATAAATCAGACTTGAACAGGCGTTTAATTTCTCTACCTTTAGAGTTACCTAAAGAGTCATGAGTTTCACACACACACACACATCCCACATAATTCATCAATTTTTAATTCTTGTATATCTGAATACTGATTGTTATCTCAAGATAAAAAAAATATAGTACTTAATGGGTTTTTTCCCAATCTAATTAAACTTTTCAATTAATTCTTTCAAATTTTTAATACATTGTTTATTTTAATATATATTAGATTTAAAGTATAGAGAAAGTGCTGAAAGTCTCAGATCAATTTCAACACTTTTTTAAAAATATTTTGTTCTGTTTTGGTGGGTGTCTTGTCAAAATGTGCTCAAAACATCAGTGTTTTATTCTGTATGAGATGTGTATTAAATAAAAAAACAATTATCTCTAAATAATTTATTAATTATTATCTCTTTATAGAATTCTGACACGGTTTTTATAAATGTATCAATCAGATAATTAAATTGCGCTTTATTTTTTCTATTTTTTAAATCTTAAATACAGAGTTCTACACAACGCTTTGTCTTTTTCAATTCCTACTATTAATTCACACATTTTCTCTCTATATATTTATATATCTGGTTCAAATTTTCAATCATTAATAAAATACTTTTTATTCATCCACTCAAGTTCATGTATCCCTTTTTTAAACTTGTACTGGAGGACACTTGATGTTAATACAGTTTTTTTCAAATATGAATTCATAAATTAAATTTAATTAATTAACTATAGTTTGAGAAAGATATATAAGTCGATATTATTCCTCTAGATGGCAGCACTATTATATAAAACAGCTTTTGTTAAATTTGTGATGAAGATTTAACTTAACTTGAATAAAAAAAATCATATACTAGATAGACATCAGTCTTTATTTTGCCCTGGTTTTAAGATAAATTCTTACCTATTGTATTCAAATTTTAAAAATGTAATTACAAATTTTATGTTGTTAAAAAATTTTAATGTTAATTTAAAAGGTGTTTTGCCACTTAATATTGTATAATTATTTAATAAAAAGTAACTAAAATATAATTTTTCTTTGTTGGCCTAAGTAGGTATTGACTTTAAAAAAATTGTTTTTTATCACTTGTTCTCTTACTTTCGTAAACGTTTTTTCAATGGGCTCATTTTCTTTTTGGATGGTCAAGAATTTGTGGGTATGCGAGAAGGTTTTGACTAGTGTCTTAACGATAAAAATATGATAAAGCAATATACATAATTAAATTTTACTTTTACGATAGAAATCTTAAATTTTTGTACGCACTTTGTATAATATAGTTACTTGTTTGAAACTTGACACCCACTTGTAAATTTATTTTTGAATAATATATATTTCATACTACAAAAATAAACCGGTGAATGCGTTCCACAAATAACATCAATGCATATCGTCTCTTTTTAAGAAATTAATTGAATAAAAGTTGTTATTTTTATTATTATTCCAGAAACCCAATGGAGAGATGGTTCCATCGCACTTGGTGTAATCTTTGCCGTGTGTATTGTCTCAGTCGTAGGCTACATTTATATTACAAGAAAAGACGGTAAATATTTATTTTAAATAAATCTACTACTTATTTCCCTTTCCTCAATTATTTCTTATATTTCAATGGGTAAGTAACTCTTAGGGATTACTTTACTTTGGTAAATAAAGGGTTTACACATCCACTTGGTCAGGGGTCAGCAAACTGCGGTTCTTTGCATTGAAGGTTGTTTCTCTTTATGCTTTTGCCTCTATAAGCATTATTAAAAAAATAATTCTGCCTATTAAAAATTGTTTCAATTTATCTTTTTCTTTTACATTTATTTAGTGAAAAAAACTACCTGTATATTAACATATACCTTTAAATATTTATTTGGCTTGAAATAGTTAAAGATTGTTTTTTATTACAAATTATTTTTCATTTACAAAGCGTACTGAGAATCAGTCAACATATTACAGTTATTTGTAAAGCAGTTAAAGTCCATTTTATTTTTTAAAAAATGCCTCCAGGAAGACATACCTTAAAGTGATTTCCAGCAATGGTTACTTAGTTGCATGAGTCCGAGATCACCCACGATTTTCGACAAGAAATATATTCAAATCCCCAACAAGAATCGAAGAAAACATCCATAGTTTTTAAAGTTAATAAAAAGAGTACGGGTGTTACTTTGGGATTCAAAACAACCAAAATAAATGTTAATTATTAATATAAACATAAAATTCTAGAACAAAGCACTTATGGTATTATTGGTAAGGAACTTTTTCACGTAGCTTGAAATTTAAAAAAATTCACAAAATTATGAAATGTTCTCAGTGGTTATTTTTGCATTGAGCCACAGAAATAAAAAATACTCGTATTTTCCTTAGTTCTTAGTTTTTGGAAAAATGTAAAATTTTGCTTTGAATAAAACTATACTCAAATATAATAAAGAAAATATTAATTGGAGCACGAGAGTTATGATAGCTACACTACAAAAGCCCTTTCTCTTCCTCCAGCGCAAGAGTACGCATATTAATAGTTTAGGCTCTTTCATAAACTAATCTCTCCTCATTTTTAGACTCTTTGATAGTTTAATTAGCTTGTTTCACTTTCAAATTGACTCTTCTGTCTCAAACGTTTGCCGACCCCTGCACTAGGTGATCGAAAGGTACGGCCTTCTGATTCCCCTCCTCTTGAGATTTGTTATTTTATTTTTTTTAAATGTCTCACACTAACAACCTTTCTCTAATTTCCTAATTTCACAATCCTTTTCTTTCAGGTATTCTCCTTTCTTTCTTGAATTTATAATTAGATCGATTTAGATGTCAGGCTCGCTTTTATGTTTTATTAATTTAAGGCACATTTTGGCCAATGTGGCTTTTGCGCCAGAAATAATTGACCAACCCTCAATAGATATGCACAAAATGCGCAATGAGTGATTAGAAAGCTGTATTCCTCTTTTTTTTTTTTAACTAGAAAGGTAACTTACTGACAGACTGAGTAAAATTTCGCATTTCGTTTTCATTTTTCTCCTTCATTAGAAAAATTCCAGTACAAGCATTAGAATAAGAAAATGCTATTCTTTTAGTGTAATGTTGCCGTCTCCCCAACTTTTTTGTTAGAAAAATTCCTCAAATTATTTGTGCAATTGCTTTTATTTATGGATTATTTAAACGTTGTACTTTGAAGCAACACGATTGCTATTAGCGACGGACTTTATGATTTTGAATCATAGGCTAGAACTGTCATTATGCAATATTTTATCTTGAATTCCAAAATATACATGGATACATATACTTTATTCTTTAATGTAATTTTTGGCTTGACATTCAATCTGTTTTTGATAGAAACTACATTTATATATAATAATTTAGATGACATTCCTTGAAATTTTGACGAAGCAGCTAAAATTTTCAAAATCATCCTTTGTCGACAATTGTGTAATTACATTCTGTTTCGAAAAATAAGCAAAAAATAAAGAAAAACAATTTATTGAAAGGCAAGGAAATTTCGCAGATTGTAGAACAGAAGAAGTAATGTCACTCAAAATAACAGATAAAAATAACAATTAGTTTTCAAATAAGATGTATAAACAATAAAGCCCCTAATTTGTGCGAAAAAATGTTTATTTGCAAACATTTACAAATAGGGCATGTGACCAATTCTACTAGAGATGCAGGCTTGACAGCGACGATTAATATCTGTTAGCTGGTCATCAATCCCATTTTGTGGGATCTCGAAGAAGACATGTTGCCAAGTCATTGACTTTGGGGAGGATTGCACAGAACAGAAAGACGTCACCCGAGCAAGTCCCAGATATGCCTTGATAGGTCCAAGTCGAGTGAACGTGCTGGTTATTTCATTAAAAGCAGTGTTTCACATTCCAGACATTGGTCGACAACGCGAGCTGTATATGCTCTTACGTTATCGTCCATAAATTTTGCATCGGGAACTATGAAAGTGAGATATGGACGAATATATGGGTTGAGGGTTACATTCCGATAAGTAACTTGTCGTAGTCTCTCACTACCCCTATGATTATTAACTCCCCTTTGCATATTATCTAAATTTGGGTATGTTGGATTCATGATTAAAGACTACTTAATTAATAAATCAATATTATTTATTGACCTTTCTTAATAGAGAAATACACAAATATTAATCAAACTTTAAGAACAGCAAATTACAGTGGAGTGCGAGAAGAACCCGATTATGAACGACGGAATACTAACTGAAACCACGGAGAATAACGTATACAATCAAACTACGCATGTATATCTAATTTATGAAAATAACTGACCTGATACCTTTTTAAGGCAGGTTTCTCTAATACTGGATTGTTCTAAGGAGCGACTTCAATCTTTGATATCTTCAGTTCCGTCCCGAACCGAATTAATGAACCTTTTTCAATAGCCTTCCTCAGGCGAATATACTTCCACTAGTTAAACTAATCTCTCAGAATCACCTTCTTAATCAACCTCGTAGTCATCCTCACTCTCTTCATTTCATTTCTCCCTTTTATATCTTTTTCGAACTCGCTAAACCCGAAACTATCTTGTTTGCATAAGTCACACCCTTGGCTCTCGGCGGAGATTGGTTAAAATAAATAAAGTCTTTAAAGATTTGAGAGAAGGTTAGTGAAACGCGTAAGCACCCGTCACAACCCCCTCCGAGAAAAAAAAGCGTGACTTATTGAAGGCTACTAAACGATTGAATTACTAAACGACCTGCAAGAACTCGCTTAATTTACCTAACATCTGAAAAACACTGAACCTGCGCAAAATTTTAACTACTCTAGAATGCCTAAAAATACTGAACTTGTAGAAAGTTAACTCACGAACTTTAGAATGCCTGAAAATATTGAACGCAGAAAATTTTAACTCTCTAAGTTAGAAACTTTAATTAAACTAGCACACAGAAATGACTACTCAAAGGGGTACTCCACTCTAATTTATTGAACTTGTACAATAAATACAATCCCTACAGTGCATCCCATTCGGGCGAAGATCAGGGGAAAACCTTTCCAGGAAAAAATCCTGATCATGCACTTTACTTAAGTGCTAATAAATATAAAATTTTACATTAATATCTTCTCACGACATCAAAGTTTTCATCGCATCACTATGTTCAGGGACTGCTGCCCTGAAAGGAAACTTTGTCAATTTTTTTCTAAAACATGACATTAAATGCACAGAACTTTTATACAACTTCCTTATTGACATAAAATATGGCATACATTATATTATATATATATAGTTTCATAACAAAATAACCTTCATCTGGTTTCATTTTCAAAAAATTCCTAATCAATCGCGCTGCGCTGTTAATGTTTTTTTGTTAGTATTCCTAATTACGCCGCGCCCAGAAACCAGACACTACTTATACATCTTAATAATTACACACAAAAATATATACATTTTTTACATAGAATATATTACAACAAACAATACAAGTAATCTCACATATAAAGCCTCGTTTTTAATGTGTAGCAAAACAATTGAAATTCAACAAATGTTTTTCCACAATTTGGAAAAAAATTAAATACAAAAGCTTTTTCAACCGATATGAAAATACACAAATCGCAGTAACTTTTGTAGGTTAATTTTACAAAAAAAATAGGAAATAGGCCCACAAGGAAATTACTCCGAACTGTCTGTCAGAGGAAAAATAAACAAATTAGAATTATACAACCTGGCTAGTCTTTAGATCCAATCTGCATAGGCTTTGTCTCCAACCATGGCCTCTGTGCTGGATGACCTTGTCCTAGGTTGTCCTCTGCGCTCCCACCTTCTGTGTCTCCTCTTCCATCGAGTCCGTTGAAGTTGATATGCTCCTGCTGTGGCGTTGTTTTCCTTTGTGAGAACTGGAACTTGACTGTTGTCCACTCGACGTCGGCTCCGAAGATTGTATGGACAGCTCCTTTCCTGATGAGGTCTGTTGTACTTGAATCTGTGGGATGGTCCTGGAACTGCTGTTTCAGAACTATTTTCTTCCACCTTTCTATACCGCTTTCTGGAGGGACGAGACGTCATTGACGAGGAAAACTTTCTCTTGTGTCGGGATACCTGAGCCTCTGGTCTCTTCTTCTTTTGTATATTGTCTCTCCAAGAGTCTGGTCTTCCTCTTTTCTCTCTTTCAGTCCCAAACGGTTTTTTTTCCTGAAATTATACACGTCACCCCCCGAAGAAACAGCCGACTCCGTTCGTCCACGTTTTTTTCTGACCTCCACTCCATCGCGTCTATTCACAACTATATCTCTACTACCATTTAAATTTCCTGATTTCGATCCTCTACGACAACCCCCATCACTCTCCGATTGCACCAATCTCCACTGCCCATCATCCGACCTGACTGATGCCACTGCACCATGATCACTACTATTGTCACTTTCCGACTTGGCAACACTGTCTTCTCTTTGATGGTAAATTCTCACCTGGTCCACATTAACAGTTATTCTTTTACCAAATTTTAATATTACTAAATTATTATTATTTTTTTACACTCACAGAACTTTATATGGGCCCTCAAACTTTGGCATAAATTTACCTACTATTTTCTTACTTGTCGAACTTAACGGGTGAGTTTGAACTAATACTAGATCATCAACTTTCACATTACTTTCACGCCTCTTTTTATTATAATATTTCGCCCATTTCTGGTGCTGGCGCTTTGTATGAATTCTAGCCTCCTCAAACAACCTTTCTATGTTCCCACAAACTAAATCTGATCCATCAGTTACCATAACTAAATTTTGAAAAGGGGTGATCAAGTTTCGACCTAAAAATAATTCCGCCGGTGTTTTACCCGCTGTCTCACATGTACTGCTGTCCTAATAGCATATCCGAACTCTTGCAGAAATTGATCCCAGTTAGTGTGATTATCCGCGACAAAACTCGAAATCATTTTTAAAAGAGTGCGATTAACTCTTTCTGTTTGATTAGCTTGTGGACGATATACCACAGTTTTAACGTGTTTTATGTTCAACCTGCGACATACTTGCTCAAAAACTTCGGATATCATTTGGGGGCCGTTGTCGGTAACTAACTTAACAGGAGCTCCATAACGCGAAATATAATTCTCAAAAAATGCATTGGCAATTGCTTTAGCCGAAGCTTTCCTTAAGGGAACTATTTAAACCCACTTAGAAAAATTATCTGTAATTACTAAAATAAATTTATAGCGTTCTGGACTAGTTGCAGGGTATGGCCTAACAAATCTAAAGATACGATTTCATTCGGAAAATTCGTTACTATCGGAATTAATTGACCAGCTGGTAATCCGTTTTTATAATTGACTTTTTGGCATTGGTCGCAGGTTGCTACATATTTATAAATGTATTTCCTCATGTACGGGAAATAACACGCGTCTTTTAATTTTAAGTAGGTTTTCTTTTTGCCTAAATGGCCTGCCATCGGCGAGTCATGGAATTCTCGCATAACATCTTTACGTAGTGTTTTAGGTATAAATACCCTTAATTCACCTAGTGTGGTATTATATTTTGCATAATATAGCAATCCGTCAATGATTTTAAAGTCCTGGACCAATTTCTACAGATTGATTCATTAATGGATCTATCGTCCGGATTTTCCAAAAACTTCACGATGTGACCTAGCTCCAGATCATTTCTCTGTTCCTCTCTCAACTGTTCTCTAGACGATAATACTAACGATCTAATCACCGCACAAGACACCTTTGGTTCTTCATTACTTTCTAACGGGTTTCTAGACAACATATCAGCCACTAAATTTTGCGTACCTGGGCGATGTTCCCATTCCACATTAAAATTCGCCAACTTTTGTTTTTGCCCTGTATTTAACTTAGTCTTTAATAAATCTATCCGTACCGGTTCGTCCGAAATTGCCAATTTCTCAATTTGCGAATCCGGAATGATTAACGATTTTTTAACAAAATCAAAACTGATCCTTGCATGTGACATAAAATTAATACCTATGATGCATGGATCTTGCATCTCAGCAATCACATAAAATTTCCACAACTTCGAAAATTCTCTTATTTTAATTCTTAACTCAACTGTGCCTAAATTTCTGCATTGTGATCCTTGAGCTGTAACTACTTCAGCTAACGATTTCTTAATAGGACAGAAAGAAAAATATGATCGGTATGTTTTTTCTGAAATAAATGACTTTTCCGCACCTGTATCCCAGAGCGCTTTTAGAAACGTATCATGCAAAAGAATTGGCACATACGGAAGTTCAACTGGTGATAATCGTAATGAATTAAGTTTAATTCTGTTAGGAGGATTTGACTTAACTAGCGATCGTTTACCTCCCGCAACACGATCGCTTAGAAGTTTAAATTGGCATTTCTTTGCCTTTCGCTGTTGCAATCAACACGCCTCCAATTCCGCTTTGCTGAATCATCATTAGGACCCTTCCTAACCACCATCCTACGGTTCTGGTACCGGTCTGTTCGCTGATTTGGCTGATTGTAGCGATTTCCTCCCTCGAATCCTTGATTTTGACAATTACGACGAGAAAAATTATTCGCACCCCTGCCTAGTCCTCTTTGATCATTTTGACTATTTCCGACCCCAGTATCTCTCCAATTTCTATTATTCCTTCTTTCCTCAGGATTCCTACTCACATCCCAACTTCGTCTAGCAAAATTATTACTCGAACCCTGGTTTTCCCTGCAGCTATGACGTTCCTCATACCGGTCTACCAACTCTACCAACTGAGCTTTCGTTGTGGGGTTTCGAACTTCTAAATAATCCATTATTTGGGGTTCTAGTCGCATTACTATGTGATCGACCAATTTTATTTCATCATAATTCAAATCTAAAGCCTTATGAATTTTTAATAACTGAAAAATAAAGTCTGACGGGGCTTGACCTCTCCGTTTTTTCGATGAGAAAAACTGAGCCTCTAACTCTGATTTATTCCGTATTACATGAAAACTATCTGACAATTTCTTTTTAAGCGTTGCAAATGCAGTCGCTTCTTCATTTACACACTCGAACCCGATCACGTCAAACCAGTCTATCGCTCTCCCAATTAAATGACCTTTTAAATACGCACATGATAGATTCGCCGGTATTTCATAGTAGGCTATGTTGTCATCTATATTAGATATAAACTCAGACACATTTTCTTTACCCGAAAAAAATAATTTCGGCAAAACTCTAAATCCTGCACTTGCTCTTAATTCCGGTATTTCGTTAGGGCGCCAGTGTCGTAGTCTCTCACTACCACTATGATTATTAACTCCCCTTTGCATATTATCTAAATTTGGGTATGTTGGATTCATGATTAAAGACTACTTAATTAATAAATCAATATTATTTATTGACCTTTCTTAATAGAGAAATACACAAATATTAATCAAACTTTAAGAACAGCAAATTACAGTGGAGTGCGAGAAAACCCGATTATGAACGACGGAATACTAACTGAAACCACGGAGAATAACGTATACAATCAAACTACGCATGTATATCTAATTTATGAAAATAACTGACCTGATACCTTTTTAAGGCAGGTTTCTCTAATACTGGATTGTTCTAAGGAGCGACTTCAATCTTTGATATCTTCAGTTCCGTCCCGAACCGAATTAATGAACCTTTTTCAATAGCCTTCCTCAGGCGAATATACTTCCACTAGTTAAACTAATCTCTCAGAATCACCTTCTTAATCAACCTCGTAGTCATCCTCACTCTCTTCATTTCATTTCTCCCTTTTATATCTTTTTCGAACTCGCTAACCCGAAACTATCTTGTTTGCATAAGTCACACCCTTGGCTCTCGGCGGAGATTGGTTAAAATAAATAAAGTCTTTAAAGATTTGAGAGAAGGTTAGTGAAACGCGTAAGCACCCGTCACAAACTTCTGTCAATGAACCAGGATGAAAGACGTGTTCGACACCTAACTGCTATCCCTGTAGCTGAATCTTTTGGTGACATTATGAGCTTGAGATCGAGTTCTTGAGATACTGCAGATCGTATTCATCGGGAATTGTTGTTTGTGCAGAATCGGTAATCATCGGTGAACAATACATAGCCTATTACTCAGGTGTACAATGGATGCGATCCGGAGCCACTGTAACCAGAATTCTTCGGTGAAATTACGTCAAAGGCACCCTAACTGATGATGGTCTGGATTACAGAAGCCGTCTGCAATTAGTGGTGAGATAATATTATTCCTGATGACACGCAAAGCTTTAAAAAAGTAAGCGAGTTAAACTCGTCCCATAACTCTGAGCTTACAGACACTGATAACGTTCCTCGTGGATGGTTGTAATACTATGACCTCCACTTCCATGCCTTTATGGCATTATATGTAATTTTGGTAGTGATTCCAGAAATAACTGATGATCGAACGGGTCTCAAGCTATCTCCGATGGTCGTTGCATAGAATGAATCATTCCAATTGCACATTCCAACTATTTTTTCACTCACATACTACCAAAGATTCATTTTCAGAAATTTGGAACAAAGAAATGAGCACCAAACAAACGTAACGTGCAACACAAAAAACAAATAGCAATTTTTTAAAATGAACCTGTTTTTATATCTATCGCATTATACAGCCTTCTATGTGGTTATACAATTATTTTACAGCTAAATGTTTCATGTTTTGTAAGATACATGCAAATTTTATCGTGGTAATCTTACTTCTATTCGAAAGTTATGTTAATTTTACTGTTGCTTATTTTTGGAAACAGAGTGTGTGTGTATGGATATACACAATTGGCATCGTAGAGTTTTAATAATTGTTAAAATAAATTGAGATATATAGAGAGAAAGAGATACTGAGTGTTTTTGGTTGTTACTCTTATATATCCTAAATAGTTAATCTTATATATCCAGAATTATACATCTCTCCCAGCATTTCCTCCTGCGTTTCGAAGACCTTCCTTTTAAATTTCAACGGCTTGCTGCTTAAGCCATTGTGTTCAACATCTTAAAGATGCCCTTTGTGTTGTAAGATATCCAAATTTTAATGGATTTTGTGAATAAGAAAAAGTCACTCGAGTGAGATCGGGATATCAGGACGGATGCGGAAAAATTTCAAGATCACATTGTTTTGATTCCTCAACCAACGAGAGGATTGAGAGGCAAATGCATTGTCGCGGGAAATGGAAGCTTTTTAAGTTCATTTACGTCGTTCTTCGATCAGAGCATCGCGTAAATTCGTTCAGCAATGTACAATAATAGGCAATGGAAAATATCTGACACTTATTCCGGCAATCTGTTAAGATGGCTCCATGGAAGTTTTCAAAAAACTGACACCATGACCTTCCTTGCAGACTTTTTGCACCTTAGCCTTCTTAGAGAAAGATAAGTAGTTCTACTTTTCACTCCTTGCTCAGCTCTTTGTGAACTCTGGATCACATTGATAAATTTCATATTTTCCACCGTTGCTAAGCGGCCACAAAATAATTTCCGTCTTGCACCAAAAGATTCAACATCTTCCATAACAGTCGTGTCGTATTTGCTTCTGAGAAGAAGTCGATAAAAAATCGTGGAAAAGAAAGTGTTGGCATTTTTTACATGTGAATAACTATCCACAGACTACTTTAACAAAAGCAGTCTCATTCGTGTTCATTTGGACGGTTGCACTTCAATCTCTAATAGGATAATTCTCCACTTTCTTCCCCAGGGCAGAAGCATCCATGAGTGAAAGTATTCCACTCCTTGGATCATCTGTAAGGGAAATGTAGACAGTTTGAAAATTCCTTTTCTATCTCACGACAATGTCACATTACAGGCTGTTATTTCGTTAAACAGCCATCACTTCATCGAGAATTTTCTGGCACAGTTCCTTTTCAAATAAAGGAACTTCATCACGCTGTGACCTCAGTTTGTCCCAAACTGCACGAGTTACTTCAATCTACAGCTTCCTAAATAAAGAAAAAGGCAGCAATAATACCAGTAATTTTTACTTTATATTCTTAAGGATCATTGGATCAATTAATATCGAGAATAAATTCTATCAATTATTTTTTAGTGCTGAAACTTTTATGATTCTTATATATATATATATATAAGTGCACTTCATGATTTATATTTTAAAAAATGGAAGTGTACTGTGGCCAACCCTTTATATTTATAAATTTTCATAAATTTTTTTTTTGTAACAGGCAGCAAAAAATGCATACTCAAAATAATATTGAGTAAATTTAAATAATTAAAAATGATATTAATAAAAGTTTACAATATAATGATAAGTTTCCAATAAATTAATAATTTTTAACATAAATTAACGTTACATTAGCGCAATGTTTTTTTATTAAGAAAAGGAATTTAATCTAAAAAAATATGTTTAAATTCAAAAATGAACGCTATTGAAAACATTTTTTATCTTTACTCAACAAAATTTCATTTTGTTCCTACTAAACAAAATATGCTAATTATTTATTTTGTTTTTCTCAGATCCATACTAAATCCTCAGTTTTAATAAATCCTATATTCTTCTGCAATTTCTCGATAATAGAAAAAGATACTAAAGAGATTGAAATTTTGTAGAAGTTTATGGAAGAGTTTTGAAAGGCACAGCATAAATTTGCAAATGTTAAAATTAAAAACGACTGCCTTTTTTCAAAAAATTTTTAACATTTATTTTCTTGTAAATCTAACGACGATATATAACATACAATAACTTTTTTAAATAAAAAAGGGATTAGTTCCAAAAAATATATTTACACGAAAAATTATTTCTTGTAAAAGTAGAATCTCTTAGAGAGTTGTAGTATTTTTCTTATCTAAAAATGTCGCACAGGTAGTTATGATGGTATACGAGTTCCAAAAATTCAATATTCTTTGAAATTAAACATTCAAATAGAAATTTTTAAGCGAAATTAATCTTTTTTGACATTTAGGAAACAAGGTTCCTTAAGCAGACAAATACGAGTATACATTGCTGATTTTAGACTGATGTAGAATAAAAGTTTAATTTTTAAAATGAAGTTGAGTGTAATTTTTCCTGTAAATATTTGTGGAAATCTAAAACAAACTGTAATTTTTTCTTTGTTTTGTGTAGGACTCAATGAAATTAGAAATCCAACAAAGAGCTGATGTAATTTTCTGTTACACGAACTCATCATTATAATTATTTATTA
>BMAO01003289.1:0-150387 GCA_019973975.1 Trichonephila clavata | reverse complement strand
TTCTCGACAGATTTAACTCTTTTGCATCGCTTTCCTACACGGCGGGTCATCAGTGGTACTGGGCTCGAACTCAAGACACGCCGGCCACGTGTCCGTTACCTTGAACACCAGGCTATCGCGGACCTAAGAGAAAAGGTAAAATGTACATTAGAATGTTTTGTGGTTGCACGGAGAACGAAAAACTATTATAGTAATCGGAGCCTACTTATGAAGAAATGATATGTGTTATGAAGATTGCGAGAAAAAAAATTGAAATTAATAATGATGGAAAAATTTGAATCTGCCATAAAGGAGCTGAATTTAAAAACAAACAGACGGAAAAAGACTTAAGTTAAATAATTTTAGATTGTAATTAAAACTAATTTCTACTGTATAAAAATAACCAAAAGCGATTATTGTTGATAATTGAATACTGAGTAGCGAATAATACAAAGCACATTGCAAAACGTCACAACCTCAGTTCTCTCACTCAGCACCGTCGAATCAGCCCGAACTAAGCTTACGTACGTCTTCCTTTTTTACTGTGCACTGTTATTTTAGTAGTAGGTTATTTTAATTTAATGCTAAAGAAGCTGTTGAAAATGTACCGATTTTTTTTTCTTGTAGCAATTTAGAATGAGTCTTATTATCACAATTATTGGTATAAAAAGTTAAAATAAAATACTGTTCTCTTTGACAAAAACTGCTTTGACTTTTTACCATTGTTGCGAATATTGTGCGAAATAGCGTAAATAATTTGTATTTGGATGTGTAATGCATTTACGTTACTCTATAATATATTTATTATATGTATGTTAAAATTGTAAAATTCGGAAGCATCGTCGTACCTTACGATATAATTGTGTTTCAATGGCAAATTCTTGACGATAAAGCCAAGCTGGCATCATTTTTGGTGACCAAATTGGTGAATGGGCTACCAAATTGGTGAATTGGTGACCAAGTTTTCAAATTGGCGACTAAGTTGGTGAATTGGTGACCAAGTTGGCGAATTGGCTACCATTTTTGGTGAGTTCGGGACCATATGGATTCTTTGGGATTCAGTGAAGAAATCCACTAATTTCCCGATCTATGACTCAAGCGGATCTGTCTCGAAGGATCCATGAAGCCTATAAATAAGGAGATGCTCCTGAAAACTAAGTTAGTATTGTTACGACTAGCGATTAGTAGTCTTGCCTTAACGGTGAAGAGTCGACTAAAGATGAGCTCCGCTGCTGCGTAGGACGATCGGTGCTTGTGAATAATCTTTCACATACTTGTATTTTAGACACTGATAGTTATGTCTGAGTGATGTTGAAGGTGTGAAGACCTTTTGAGATTTATCCTGCAAAATATTGCTGTTGAATCCTGTATTTCAAGGATTTTTTTCCGACAGTACATTTCCATCACTCCTAAGAACTGTCTTGTTCTTTGCAACTGATTTGCATAAAATCTTAGAACCCCGATATGAGTAACACCATAAAAAGCTCAAATATCAAAACTCTCTTCCCTTGTTGCAGTACTTATCGTTAAGATAATTTTTATTTCATTTTCCCTTCATTTATATACCAGATAACAGATTTTCTGCATAGGTAGTTTTCACAATCCCCCCCCCCAAATGTTTTTATATACACCCTAATGTGCCTTCAACTCATTACAGCATAGGTTCCCACCCTTTTTTTAACTGACGCCCCCCCCTTTCTAGTGAATATTTCGATACCGCCCCCTCCAACTCTAGGTGAATAAAAGTGTACATAATACATGGTGAAAATAAGAGTTAAATTTTAAAAATATTCTATACTAATAGAATATATTTTTTAATTTAATATTTTCCTAAAGCCCCAATTTTTTTACTTGCAAATCTACAAATCTTGCCACAAATATATTTAAATGTGTAATATATATTTTTTAATCATAAATAAGATACTGTTGGAATTGAAACACACACTGCTGAATTTCTTCTTCATTTAAAAGAGTGAAATAAAAGATTTAGCTTGCCTGCTTTAAAGACAGGTAAAGGTTTTTTATGATACGAAGTAATTCATAATACACTATTGCTTTCAAAATGAATATAAATTGACAGTTTCAGTCTTTAAAGAACCACACGTTAATTCCTGGTTAACATACTTAATTACGTTTCTTGGATAATAAACGTAATGAAATGCAGTGGACGAAACGTTTTTCCTACTAACACAAAAAAAAAAAGACAACACGTGCACTACAGAAATTAAAACGCACTACATCATTCAGTTTAATGTAGGTCTGAATGTAATGCAATCTATAAGTTTTTCATCCACTTCCCGAACTACCGAAATATGTGAATTTACTACATGTGATATTGAAATGATTTAAATACATACAATCAACATAAGTAAAAAGTATTAAAGTTTACTTTTGTTAGTACATAATTCAGAGTGTTTTTTAGTCTATTTTAGACTACATTTAATTCATCTGCTAAAGCCCTCCGTGCCATCTCAACACCTCTTATTTTCTCTGGGTCTTTTACTGCTTCCCTGAAAGCCTCAAATACCCACAAGGGGGCATTATCGCCCACGTTGAGAACCTAAGCATTAGAGTTTATTTTGAGTAAGTTGAAAAGCTGGATCCATATTCATAACAAATATGAGTCTTCAAATAAATTTCCTTTTTAATTATTTATTTGTAAATATTTTAACTTGCATAAAAAATTTATACCTAATGCCCATAGAAAACATTCGCTTCGAAAAATAAGGCCGATGGGGAGAAGAAAAATTGAGAAAATTTTTTACAAATAGGAACCAATTTATTTTTTATTGTTCAATAATGAATGCATAGTGTTCTCTTAGATTATATTTTATACTAAGTAAATATTTGCTTCTTGGCAAGACATATAGAAAGACAAAATATTTGGTATAAAATTCAATAAAAAGCAATGTTTCACAAATCTATTCAAAGTCAGTAAGGCATGAAAAATATCAGAGAGGAAAGCATCGTTATGTAGCAATTATATAAAACTTTTATTTTTAAACCTAAATTTCAACTGTTGTTAAGAGTTTGCTTTTTTTAATTCGTAACAATGTTGACTACTTTGTACAGATATTCATTAATTTAGCCCTTTAGAATTTGTTTAAGTTACATTTCAAACAGATAATAAAGTTATTTGAACTTTATTTGGGAAGAAACTAAAATCAACAAAGCAGAAAACTCAAATATTAGAATTACAGAAAAATTATTACAAAGTTGCTTTCATTGAGATAAAAGAATAATTAAATTCTTCCATCTTACTCAAAATAAGTTGAATTAATCATAGAAACTAAAATTTATTCAAGTAGTGAATCTATAAAAATGAATTTTACCATTAAGACAAAGCAGCATTTTTACCCACTTGAAGATAATGTTTGCCTTGAAAATTCCATTTGGGTAATTCCAATTCTGCCTACACTTAAGAGCTAAGCATTCAAATAAAATCACGAACAATCATTCAAAATGCTTTTTTCGCTCGCTTTCTTTTTGCCGCAGAAACTTATCGCATTTCCACACACTTTCATTTTATAAATAGAACAATTAAATCCTTATACAGTGAGATACGTTTAATGAGAAAACGACTAAAACGAAATATCGTTTACCACAAAATAATACAACAGTCCCGACAAAAGTCTATGTGTTTCCATGTATCTTTTTTCTCTTAACACGAAATGAAAATCACTTAACACAAAAAAATCCCTTCTAGGAATGAACAAAATACAACAAATACCAGCCACACAGGTTTATCTAAAGAATTCGTTGCAATAGATGATAATGAGTGTATAGCGTCAATTATATGACTAACAAAGATATTTTGGGTTTTGTTCAGAGCTTAAAAAATATCAATGATGCAGATTCCGACGACGAAAATGAAATGTGAATACTGTATTTGCTGTTTCCACATCATCCGAAATAAGTGTCATGAAAAATGTGCGCAGTTATTTAGACGCACATTCTAATAGTGACAAAATAATATAACAAAAAATGTAAGTCAATTAAAAGAAAACAACAAAGAAACAAGGTCAACAAAGAAAATTTTTATTTTAGTTACTTTTTATTAAATAATTATAACTAATATGGATGTGTATATACATATGACAGAATCACAATATTAAGTGACCAAATAGAAAGCGATTTTACTTTTTTTTATCTATACTAGCAGAGTTGAACCATTATTTTTTTGTTATTATTCTTAATGAACCACTTTCTCAGAAATTAGGTCATCCCAAGTGGAATTGAAACTCAGCACCTTTTGATTCAAGTCCAATGCACTGTCCATTGCGCTACAGGAACACAACCAGCGACTTATGATGTTGGACTATTATTTTTCTTACTATTTATTCATTAATTCAGTTTAACTAATGAATTAAAAAAACTGTATTAACATCAAGTGTCATCCACTAACAGTTTTAAAAATGATGTATTTGAACTTGAATGGATGAAGATAAAGTATTGTTAACGATTGAAAATTTGAAGAAGGTATATATATATATATAGGGAGATTGTGAGCCAATAGTAAATAGCATAGGAATTGAATAAAAGAATATCAAAGTGAACAATATCAAACAATTTGCTGACAATTCGATGCTAAAAAAATACAAAGAAAAATATCAGATTATATTCCTAAAACTAAATAAAAGGCTTGTTTTTAAAAAAATTTGAAGATTTGGTGCCATAAATTTATTTAAGTTTTTGTGAATAATTCATTTTCATTCATTTAAATATAATCATATGCATATTTTCCTATCTATGTATATAAAATGTACTCTAATTTTGTTGAATATATGTTTCTCTTTTTGCAAATCTTCTAACACAAAACAAGTCACCTCAGTTTCGTGTAAAACGATTTTCACTGTATTTCTAAAATACAGAATTAAACATTTAAGTATTTATATCAAACAAATAATTTTTATTATAAGTTTTACATGTCAATTTATTCATCCTACATTGAACTCTAGGATGGATCGTGGTTCTATGGAGATACAATTTTTTATGAATCGAAACTTACCTATACGGAAAAGAAGTTCTATAGTATGGAGAAAAAAGTAAGAAAAAATAATAGTTTTTCATTATTTAATATTACCACAAAGAAGTTGAATTTTCGAAAAAATGGAAAGACTTTATTTTGGTTAGATCAATGTATCTCAAAATGTGGAGCTCGCCCCCTTGGGGGACATGATAACCCTACGAGGGGGACGCGAGCATATTGTAAAGTTGAAAACAAAATATTATTTTTAAAAAAATTATTAGTTTACTGAAAATAAACAAACAAAATACATTCTGACATAAAAAAATCAAATACACATTTACACTGATATAATACACTTATAAATATATCAGTACTGCGCAACACATATTTTATAGTTAATTTAACTATTCGAAGTTAAGAACAAATTTATTAATTACCAGTGACCCCATGGGCTTCTCCCATATAAAATTATACTCAAAAATTAACACATCTTGATAATTTGTACAGTTTATAATTAATCCCTTAAATGCCGATTAAAAATTACGCGATCTCCCCAATGCCATCGTTCAACACGTAGGCATGTGGTGTAGGTCAATGTGGTGTATTGGGAGGGGATGTGGTAGAAAAGGAATAAATAAGTTACTTATTTATTCCTTTTCTACCACATCCTCTAGTATAAGTAAATCCTTCGCAAACACTGTCAAGGCGATTTTATTGCATTCTAAAGCCTTTAGAATAATTTTATAAAGAGCAGTTCACAGAAAAGATCGTACTTTGGATTGACGTATGGACGTTGGAGCAATTAACCTACTAGTTGAGTGAGACGTTTATATACGCAAGTAGCACTTAAGAGGTTAAAGTTGTGTTGTAAGTTTAGTTTCACAGTGTAGTGTTATTTATTTAAATACATTGTTATTGTATGGAGGGGAGGGCGAGAGGAAAATCATGATTGAATATCGGGTCACAAATATTGAAAGTTTGAGAAGCACTGGGTTAGATAATTTTAGACTAAAAAAAAAAAGATTTTTTTATACAATATTGTTACGTATATCGGGTTTCGAGAATTTCATTCAATCAGACTCAAAAAGCAAAGCAGCTCTTCAGGAGTGATGGAAATTAATAATCGAAAACAATTCTTGAAATGCAGAATACAGTACTCAAATTCGCTTTGTAAGTCTCAGAAAACCTTCACATTTTATACGGCGTTCAGACACAGTTTTCAGTGTCGAAAATACCGTTATGTTTAAAGATTATTCGCAAGCATTCGCTCTTCCTATCCAACAGCCGAAGTAATAAGTAATCGCTGGTCGATTTTTCACAAACAAATCAATACTACTTTTCAATGATCAAAACAAGACGAAGTCTGTTTCGGTGAAAGACTCCCTATTTTTACGTCTCACGGATCGTTCCAGAAAAATCCTGCTTTCATATTTACATACTTGCTTGCCCACTCGGGAGAATCAAGCTCACCCAAACGGTGTCGAGCTGTGCCATAGATTGTGATATTAATAGATTTGTCTCGTGATTTCTAGAAGACTCCAAACTCGCCAAAAATGGTTGCCACAGTCGATAACATGACCACTAAGAACAACGCTATGCCAACTTGGCTCTATAGCTAAGATTTCGTCAAGTTCCCATTGAATCACCATTATAATGTAACTAACGACGTTGCTCGCAAATATTATAATTTTAAGGAGACACAGTACGTGATTAAATTGACAAAATTGGTCAAAAAATCAAATCTAATTTTTTTTAGCCTAAAATATTTTTATATACTTTTCTATAACCTCACAAAATTTGAAAGCTCTAAACTTAAAAAACGCAGAACTATGATAACTTTTACGTTCGTTTTTATTCACATCCCTAAGGCAAAAATCTAAACTTAAAACTTACTTATCTCAGAAAGGTAAAATTACTAGTTTTTCTTCATTGAAAATGCAAAGGCTTTTTTCTACTGTGCCTAATGCTTTGTTTTATTTTTATCCATTGCTAATAGTACATATAACAAAAGTTGGTATGCATTTTTGAATCAAAGCAATACTTATTTTTTTAAAAATAACTGAACTCAGAATTTATACATTTTTTTAAAGGAATTTGCAATAAGCATTCATAAAAAGAAGTATTGTACGAATATCAATCATGTCATCAAAAAACCCATACCAACTTTTGTTATACATGATTTGAAGTACTTGTAAATCAAATTTCATGCATGCACGTAAATTTTTCTAGGAGGAGTAGCATTTTGAAATCACTTCACAAATTTGAAGGTTTTTCTTTAAAAAATTAAATGGATAACTTTTTATGAAATTTTGAGAAAAAAAATCTGTTTTACATAGTACACACACATAGGAGGCAACCAAAAAAATATCGAAAATCCTTAAATTAAAAATTTTTGCGTAAATCGCATCATGTTACTTAACATAAAATAAATACAACACACAGCAATATAAACGTATTACACATCCAAATATTCATTATTTACACTATATTAAGTATTCTTTACACACAATCCGTAAGAAATATAAATAACCAATAGCGATTGATATTAATAAGTAACTACTGAGTGGAGCAGCGATACTCCACCTGCGGCCCACCAGGTCTTTTTAAGTGGCCCGGTCATGGGTCATTCTCTGAGAAATTCACTTACTTATAAAAATTTTCTGGGAAATTCTTTCTTAAAAGTCAAATATATCAATTTTGCTTTTTGCGGCCGATGTCGTAGGGTGCGAATTGATATTTTTTTTCTGTTAGTGATAATAGACAAGATTGGCGTAGCGGTCATTTTATGAGTAGAACTAATTTTAACTATCTTTCATATCTTGCAAGCTAAAAATATTGGGCGAAATTAGATTGTTTTTCAAGACGTTTGGGAAGTTGAATATTTTACTGTGAAACACAAGCATGGTACAATAATTGTTTGATTTGTCACGAAAGTGCCTTTCAAAAATACCAATAAACAGGAATCATTCAATGATACTTTTCCTCAAAGTTCTCTTTCAAGAGTTGATAAATAGGCTTTCTTGAAAAATCTTTACAACAGCAAAAAAGTGATTTGTCAGTGGTAATGTCACAGGGATAACGAAGGCACCCTATAAAATTTGTTATACCATTGGCAATCATATGAAACCGTTTACTGATGCAGAAATTGCGAAAGAGTGATTCTTAAGTACTTCCAATTTAGAAAAATCAGCGACAAAAATAAAAAAAAGAATAATAATTAAAAAAAAGCAAAACGGGAGTTTTAATATTTAGATCAATTGCCCCATTTTCAATTTTCTAAGTTATCTTGGTTTTGAAGAATTTATCTCCTCCCCCCCCCTCTCTCTTTCTGTGGCTGCCCGCGTGAAATAGCCATCACATGGTAGAGTAGAATGCACAAATAGTACAATGTATATTAAAGCATTTCATAACCGCATCATTTTGACAGTCGAATCAGTCCAATCAAAGTTTCTTCCGTCTTCTGCTTTAACATGTACTGTAAATTTTAATTGTAAAGTTATTTTAAAATTTAATTCCAAAGAATCTGTAAAATGTGCCCGATGTGTTTTTCTTTTTCTATTTAGTAGGTGCACAAGAAGTATTTAAATTGTAATGCTTGTCGGTTCCTGCTTCCCTCTGAACCCCCTTGTCTACCCTCGGGCCCGGCTAAGTGAGTGGGAGGAACTGAATAATCAGTAGACATGTTTCACTCTGATTATTTAATTGTCACCAAAATATCAAGCAGACACAATAATAATCTAATTAAGATAACAGATCAGATAGCAGAGCATGAAGGTGAGCCTGGGGATATTAATATGGACCCTCAACTGATCCCACGATAAATTAAACAAGCTCAATATAAACTACTTCACGCACTAATAAGCTAAACTTATATTTCAATAAGGACCATGATACCTGTACTTCTATGAAGTTGAATCCTACACTTGAGTCCTTGAATGCGATCCTTATCCGGATTTAATCACCGTCGATTTATCCTCTCTTAGAAATGTTCAATTGATAAACTCCAATTGTACTTAATCATTTCACGATCCTTCACTCACCAACTAACTCCTAAAACTCGCGAATACAGAATTTATATAATTTACTTAATTTGCATAATCACGCTTTCTTCACTCGGTGAAAGTTGGTTGAAATAAATATTTTCCTTAAAGAGTCCTCAAAGGGTTAGAAGAGCCGCTTATAGATACATTAAAATCTCTGTTTTCTTTAACAAAAAGTAGTTTCATTTTTCCCCAAAGAAATTTGAAATACTTATTCCCTTAGTAGCCTATTTAACAGATAATTTTTTTTATTTTACTTTTCTTTTCTTTTGTATACCAAATTACAACTTTTTCGTATAGGTAGGTATTGAAATTCTTTAAGAGAGAATTTTTTGATCCGTCATTTTAGTCTTCCCAACTTTAAGTGACAATGTTTTATAATTTATTTTTAAATTTATAATTTGAAATTGTGTAATTTAACTGTTCTTTCAGTTACCACATCTTCCATCAAACGTCCTCCCGTTGGTGTGGTGTTGTAGTTAGGAGAGGGGGTGCCAGCTCAGGTGCCGTCCGCGTCACTTGACCGTGGTTCAAAATTACGCGGACCGTCGCCAAAAGCCCTCGTGTTGCTAATCAGTGCGACGTTAATATTCTCTCACTCACTCTCGCTTGCAGTTTTGGAAATATTGCTTGGCATGTGCTTGTCATTGCTTTATGTTTCCTATTGCGGCGATTTTCGAATCTTAAGATCAAGTAATAGATAAAATAATAAGATTATAGTAATAGTAAAACAATACCAGCTCAAATGCCGTCCTTGTCACTTGACCATGGTTCAAAATTACGAAGTCAATAGCCCTCGTGCTGCTTTACAGCGTGATGTTTATAAACGCTCACTCACTTGACGATTTTTTAAATTTACTACATACCATATTTACTCAAATCTAAGCCGCCATCGATTCTAAGCTGCACCCCAAATTCTGAAGATATTTTCGTGAAAAAATGTTATCATCGATTTTAAGCTGCACTCCCAATTATCATTTCGTTTTTGAAAAAAAAAATTTTTTTTTTAATGGGTAAAAGGTTTTTTGATATCTGATTCTTAAGAAGTTTTTTTTTAAAAAAATTAATGAAAAATGGTAGGAAATTAATAACTTTCGAAAATGATCCGTCATTCCCATTTTCACAGCTGACTTCGGAATGGGTGTTGATGTCGCTATTTTCCCCCAATGTCATCTTCCGTGCCTAAAAAAATATGTAATTTTGTTTACTCCATCGACGAATATTTATTACATTCATGACAAATTTTCAGTGGCTGATGCTCTGTTTCCTTTTTTTCTTGCATTAAAAGTTGCCTCCCTTTTCAAACATGCGTCGTAGTGAACTCATCTTGATGCTATTATAAATTTGATGTTTAGGTGACTAAAAAAGCATATACACACACACACAAACAATCCCAGACAACTATATTTACGATAGACTAAATACTGGAGAAATTTGGATAAGTCATCGTTCCAAGTGACCAGAATGGATGGTTACAACTTTCTTTTTGTAGTGGAAACTGATTTTCTCCCCATCCAACACGAGTGTCTTGTCTTCGATTATAAGCCACACGCGATTTTCAGTATTAACACTGGAAAAATAGTGTGGCATTGGTACGAGTAAATACGGTTTTTTTTTTAAAACAAATTTAAAATAGTGTTATAATAATTTCTTATGATCAATTCCTCTTAAAAAATATATTTCTCATACGTCCCCAAAAGTTAATAAATAAAATATTTTGAGAATAATTAATTGATATATAATAATAAAATAATATATAATTTATAAACGATAATAATAAGATCTTATTTGTTATAAAATATAAAATAGATTTTAAAGAAAATTAGAATTCAAGACATATCACCCGTCTGAATATGTCACAAATATTTTCATTTTAAAACTTTGCAACATCAATATATTGATCATTTCCAAAATTTAATTAAAATTTGTTTTCATAGTATCTTATACTTCTTTTGAAACTTTTCAGTGTATTGGAATAAATAAGAATGTAGAAGAAGTCGCATTTTTCGACAATTGTGAGGAAATAATAAATTAAATTTTTACTACAGCTGGGATCAGCATTGAAGACAAAAAGTTATGCAGAAATCTAAAAGTAAAACTTTGAGGACTTTAAAAAACTTCATTTCTTTATTCTTTTCAAAACATATATTCTTCACAATCTCTTAAAATATAAAGGAAAAGCCAACATTCTAAAACTATTTTTGTAAATAAGAACTTTTGAAATATTTTATGAAAATATTCTGTAACGTTTCAGCTTTTTTATTAAATTTAGAATAAAAGTTATTTCACATATTGAAGAGTTATAATATAAATATATATATATATGTATCGGAATAATATATTATGTAAAATATCACATTACAAATCAATTTAGAAAAAGAAAATTTGTTAAAAAAAACAACTTATAGATCTTTGACTTTCCACTTTTATTCTTTTTTAAGTGAGGTAATAGTAGAATTAAAAAAAAAAACAAATAAAGTAAAATTATACCACTTAAAAATATTTGAACAGAATAATTTCACAGAATCCGAACATTTTGGTTGACCTATGTCTAAAAAAGTTTCATAATTACCAATATTTTAATAGAAAACAAATTATAACAATTATAAAAATACATAGAATCAGCAAAAAGTAATGAATTTTTCATAGTATATAGAAAACTTTAGGGAACCGGGACGTTCTCGATGACGCAAAACAAGCAAAATTTCGATTTTCGAAGGAAAATTATTTTTAAAAACAAAAAGACTCCATAAACAAAAAAATTGTGTCCCACAATCTACATACTTTTCTTAATATACTATAACATAAAACTTTTAAATATGTACATTTATTTTACAAATATAAGGATTTGAAAAAGTACACCTCAAAAGGAAATTTCGTATACATGGTGTTGATTAGGTACCTGTAGTTTTTCTTTTATAACATATAAAACAACAAATCATGCTGTTTTAGTTACAAAATAGTACCTTTATTTTAATGCTCTAGTTTTTTTTTAGATTTCATTGCTTAAAAATTTTTTAAAAATATTTGGATCTCGATTTTTTAAAATTTTCATAAAAATGGTAATTTTTTTTAGAAAATTGGCAGTAAAAATAAAAATATTGACATTTCACGAATTAAATTAGTAGCATTATATACATTATTACTATACAAAAGCTCATACCAAATTTCACCAAAATATAATAGATAGATTTTTCTACGGATGTACCTAAAAACTAGAAAAACACATTTTGAGTAATATGAAAAAAGCTAAATAAAATGGTAAAGCTTAATAAAATTTGATATTTAAAGTATTCCAGATTTATATACATCTTGCATGAACACTTCTGAAGCATCATTCTTCCTTTTATTTTCTTGGCCTCTTTGTTGGCTTTTTAAACTGTCATCTCGGCTTCACAAATTGTCAATTTTTCGAAAGCCTTCAGAAGTGTTTATCCCAAGATTTATTTTATTGCTATTAATAATTTTGTCCCTGCATGTGCATCTTCATTAAAGCATATCTCTGCGTCCATTACACCGATTTGAAAAAAAAAATTTTTTTCCTCACAATTATGTTTTTTAGAGCTTGATTCCATATACAGTTTTTGGAGCTCTCATTTGGGTTCTGGGTATGGTCATGCAAACATTTTTAGTAAAAATTCTTTTGCAGTTAAGTCTCTAAATACATGTTTAAAAATTATGTATATGCTTGTAATTATATTATTTATCTTGACAAGAACCGGTTCTGTGAGGGAATGTTTGTAGATATACTTTTCTCCAGATACAAAGACATTTGTTGTAACCGAAATAGCTGTTGTTTACATTTTAAAACTGCAATTAATCGGGTATTAAACATTAAAGCTATACATGTTAAACATTTTTTGATTCAGCATTAAATTTACTTTTTTTAAAAATAAAAATCAAAAAATTGATTTCCCGAACGTGAAACACGTCTTGGTTCCCTTAAATTACTTTATAGACACCTCAGTAATAAATATTCGAATAATATTCTATGTGGAAACGTATACAAAAAAAAGCATACTAGTTTATTTTTATTAGGTGCTGTGTTTAACTCTCTCTCTCTCTCTTACAAGGAATTCTGTAATTATCTCTAAATATTACAAAAACCGCTAAGTTATTGCTTAGATTCCGAAGTAGTATATGAATTTGTTTTCATTTAAATATTTATAGATTGAATTATTTATCCATCTATCTATATACTATATATATATATATATATATATATATAAAAAAATGAAGTAAAATAATAAGAAAAAATTGTACTACAAACAAAGCTAAAAGATAAAAACCAGATTCTAAGAAACATAACTAAAAATAAATAGTGGAAATGAACATTGTACTAGATTTGGATATAGATATGCATAACAGGAAACAGAGATAGACCTCAAAAGGGAAGAAACCAAAAGAGTCTATGGACTAAAATGGAGACATATTATGATTTCAAAAGCTATCGCTAAATTAGGACCAGCGAAATTACGATTAAGCAATGCTTTATGGATCCACCTTCACGTACAGCAGAATTTTTTGACATAATAGAAAAAAAGAGCACTGTTGAAAAGTTAGGCCTAAAATTATCACACATTTTACTTTGCACCAGACAGTAAAATAAAATTAAAGTATAAAAAGAAAGGTTTCTCTCAAAGAGATGAATGTAAAGAAAATAATTTTTTAAGGAAAAACTAAGCAAAAACTTACATGTGAAAATGCTAACCAAATGAGAAATAAAGACAATTCATCTTAGTCAAAAATCATGCACAAAATGAAGTATTAATATTGAAGTGTTGACAGAAAAGCAAAAAAATAGTATATATATATATATATATATGGGAGAAAAGCGACAGTCACTCATCATGAAAACTCCAAATTTATTAGACCTAATTATTTAAATTTGGCAAACATGTTTCTTTTGTTGAGTAGAAATCCACCAAGTAAAGTTTTGAGAAAATTGACACCCATGAGAAGTTACTGGGGTTTATGGATAAAAAAAATTCCAATTTTTAAGCAATCAGACTTACAGACATGTAATTTGGCAATCATGCTATTTTTGTTGGGTAGAAATCAACAAAAAATGAGGTTTTGTGAAAACTGACTACCAAGGGCTTTTAACGGGGGGAGGGTAAAGATAAAAAAGCTCCTTTGTGAACAATTAAACTTACAGGCTTGTAACTTGTCAACAGTGCTCCTTTTGTAGTAGAGATCCGTTAAATATTAGTTTTGCACTTACTGACTTTCAAGGGGGTTGTGACGGATCTAAACGCGTCTATGACTAACCCCTTGGGGACTTTTTTGGGGCAATAATTTTACCAACCAACTTTCACCGAAGAAAGAAAGCGTGATTATGCAAATTAAGTATATTATATAAATTCTGTATTCGCGAGATTTGAGAGTTAGTTGATGAGTAGAGGATCGCGAAATTATTAAGTGCAAATCGGAGTTTATCAATTGAAGCAGTCTAAGAGAGGATCCCTCGACGGTGATTAAATCCGGATAAGGATCGCATTTAAGGCCTCAACTGGAGGACTCAACTTCATAACAGGTATCGTGATCCTTGTTTAAATAGAAGTTTAGCTTATTAGTGCGCGGCGTAGTTTATGTTGAGCTAGTGTAAGTTATCGTGGAATCAGTTGAGGGTCCGTATTATTATCCCCAAAACTAACGAATCTCACCTTCGCGCTCTTCTAACTGATCATTTATCTTAATTAGATTATTATTGTGATTGCTTGATATTTTGAGTCAATAAAATAATTAGAGTGAATCATGTCGACTGATTATTCAGTTCCTCCCACACATCTAGCCGGGTCCGAGAGTAGGTAAGGGGGATTAGAGGGAAGCAGGAACTGACAAGCATTACAGGGTTATAGGGATGTTAAAGAGAAACAAATCCGTTTTTGTGCTATTACACCTGCAAACTGTAAATTAGGCATGATTCTTTCTTTTGTAGAGTAGAAATTCATTAAAAACGAGTTTTGCGGAAGTCGAGTATGAGATTAAGATATAAGAAACAATGAGTGTAATAAAATTTGAATTCTTTCTTGGGAATCCAAGTCTTCTCCTTTTTAAATCAAGAGGCAAGAGATATAGAAACTTTTTCAATACAATCAAAGCTTAATGTTAGTCCTTAAATAAGAATGAATAATAAACAGTACATTACATTTTAGATAAAAATATATAGTCTTATAATAATACGAAGTCCCTTGTGAAATGTGTAGGTGACAATTAATTTCTTATACAAATTTACAATACTGTTTCAACCTGATAAAACAAAGAAAAAAAGAATGCACCGCATAACAAAGCAAAGGTAAATACATGTGAACAAAGGAAAAAGAGAAAAAAGCAACGAAGGTGTGAAGATACAAAAAGAAATAATCAAAGAAGAACCATCAGCGCTTTCTTAAGCTTATTTTGTCCTATTAGGCAGAATGGTAAATGTCACGAAGCAGAAACCTCAGACTTAATTCAGTTGCCATTTTCTTTTGTTAGGATAAGAAATCAAGGACAAGAAAAGCTAAAGGATTACTTAGGGCGAATACCTGTCAGCTTTCTATAAATCAATCAAAGGTTCTCGCTTCCGAATCTTGTAAGGGAGATAAAAGTCTGAAAAAAAACACAGAAAAAAGGGCATTCGTTTGATGTGAAGAAACCTTAAGGTAAGCAACGAAAAAACAATTTTCTTTTAGTCTCGTCTGTGTGTGTGTTCTTATAATTAAAAGATTAAAAGAAAACTCTTAAGTTAACCAGTAAGTTAGATCAAATTAATTACATATACATACATATTATATGTGTAAGTTATATATATATATATATATATTGAATATGAATATTGTTTACATTTTTTGTATTATGCTTAATTTATTTCGTTATTTAGCAAATAATTCAAAATTTTTTTATAAGTACTCCATTAAACCCACGCAAAGTTTCATTCCAGAATTTTTTCCCCCACATATCTCTGTATATCGCAAAATTATTGATTTGATCGAAAGGAAATTGTATACAATTTAAGAAAAATTATTTATTGTGCAGAACTATTGAGTAGAGAAAATTGAATACAAACTTAAATTTTACTTCCTAACTATTCTTTAGTTCTTGTATGAGTATAAAGATTGACAAAAAATCATTGCGCAGTGTAAAATTTGTGAATTACTAGCATTTACTTTGGAAGCAGATTGTTTTTGTTCCGGCAATTCACAGTTGCGTGCTTCTTTTTTTATTTTTTACTTCAGTGCATTTAGTTTCTTTCAATCCGTCTAGTACGAGTATTATTAGCAGAAATACCAGCTAATTTAAGAACGAGAGGGGTGTGTATGAAATGGTGCAAGGAAGTAAAATTATTCCCAAGCTTTCTGTTATCCGTTCAGTACCATACCATAATAGTTACAACAGAAGATGCATATGAATGATTTTTAATGTGATGGGATATCAGACCATCTTTTATGTTGGCATACTTGGATAGAAGTATCCTAAGAACTTGGGGTTGTTCAAAGTAGTATCTTTATTATACTTTGGTAATGTTTGTTCATAATAATTGAAAGTATTATTTCCAACGATTCCAAGATGACGTAAAAGTCCGCATTTGTTACAGTACAAGTCTCCCCAGAGTTATAACGTCGAATGAAGATCGGCCGCAACAGCCAAAAGTAGTAAATGGAGTGCAACATCAGACTTCTTTCGTAAGCTAACGGAAGCTCCGGGTTCAGCAGTATCAAGGCAAACCATAAACAGACTTTTGGGACATATTGTCTGTATGCTCGCAGGCCTGTTAGATGTGTTCTACTTAAGGCAACGTTTCTCAAAATGTGGGGCGCGCCCCTAGGGGGGCGTGATAACTCTGCGAGAGGGAGCGAGCATATTGAAAAGTCAAAAACAAAAGATCGTTTAAAAAATATTAATTTACTGAATGTAAACAAACAAAATACATTCTCACATAATAAAAAATAAAACAAACATTTACACTGATATAATACTCTTATAAATGTATTACTCTGTACACACACGTAATGTATTTTCTAATTAGTATAACAATACTAAGTCAAGAACAAGTTTGATAATTACCAGCGACCCCATGGGCTTGTATTAACACTTATCTTGATAAATTGCACCTTTTTTAATTAATCCCTTAATTTGCCGATTGAAAGTTACGCAATGCCCCCAATGCCACCATTTTAAACGTAGACTCGTGAATGTGGTTTTTTTTTGGAGGGGAGGAGCAAATCCTCTGAAATAAGTAATTCCTTTGCAAACACTGTCAAGGTCCTTTTATTGCATTCCTAAACCTTCGGAATAATTTTAGGGATAGCATTGCTCAAAAAAGTTCGTACTTCGGAAAGACGAATATGTACATCCCGAAAACCAATGTGTCGGCTGTGCGAAACGTTTATATACGCCGGTGTCACTTAAAAGGTTGAAGTCGTATTGTAGCTTTCGCGTTACAGAATAGTATTGTTGAATTCAATACATTGTAATTGTATGGAGGGGGCGCGAGGAAATTTATGATTGAATATTGGGTCGCGAATATTGAAAGTTTGAGAAGCACTGAATTAAGGCAACTCTCAGTCAACATCGATTAGCTTGGAGTAAAGAACAAGCAATGTGGACATCGTCACAATGGGTCTGTGTGTTCCTCACTGACGACTCCAGGTTTAACTTGCTGTCTGATTCTCGTCGGACTTTCATATGAAAAACACCAGGTACCCATTAACACAAAGACAACATCATTGAACGGCATCGTTACGGTTGTGATAGAT
Source organism: Trichonephila clavata (assembly GCA_019973975.1). Classification (NCBI taxonomy): domain Eukaryota; kingdom Metazoa; phylum Arthropoda; class Arachnida; order Araneae; family Nephilidae; genus Trichonephila; species Trichonephila clavata. The sequence goes on along the minus strand of BMAO01003289.1, from coordinate 132,658 downwards.
ACCCCGTTTGGGGAGAGGGGGGCATTATACTGGACTCCAGAATAAATTTGCATGAACAAATGGAAATCGTGACATTTTTAAACTATCAGAACATCCTCCTGAAATGACAGGTAAGAACTATTTAGTGGTGCCGTGAGGGCAGAACTTGTGTGTACGGTCTTCAACGAGCAAACATTGCATGCGAATGCCTTGAATCTGAGGATATCACGTGTATATGAAATGGGCAGCATTCTCGCCGCACTTCAATCCAATACAGCATGTGTGAAACATACTTGGCAGACAAGGTGCAGTTCGTCAAACATCTCCTACGTGTATACCGGAACTGAGAAAAGTATTGCCGTGTGGGCTAATCCTCTAAAATATCCGCTCGATAATTTAATGCTCTGCATAGGCAGGCGCTGTACGTACGGTATTTTCTTGTATGGGAGGCATACAATGTATTAATTAGTCCCTCAAGTTATCTAGGCGGTTGTTGTCTCATTTTTTTAGGATCGGCAGAATGATGCAAAAATGCATAACCTTCAACTGTATTTTCACTTGTTCACTAATTCTCACTGTTTTTATGGACTGACCATTTCCTTGATCTGTGGCTCAGCAAACATAGATAGTCGCTGATTGACAAAGAACTGATCCATTCCAAAAGCAGCTGCTATGCTGTATAAAGTTTTGCAACATGTGGAAGCAGCGTGGACCGAAATGCAAAGGGAGCATTTTCAATTTAAATTTCAGCAATTTTCTTGCCTTTAATATCTCATTTTTTGACGTTTAATATATGTAAAGTAAACGTGAAGTGTGTATTCTGTTTTGTGAGTGTTGCTACTAATGCCACTTGTCTGACGATGTCAAATCGAGGCCCACGAAATTCATCGTGGCAAAAGGCTAGATGTACGCCTGTCGTTAGCCGTAGCTTTGAGCACCATATGGGTGACAGTACATTTTGAATCAGTTCCGCCCCAATTTTGAGGGAGAATATCTGAATACTGGTCAGGGGTCTCCACCTCTCTTTCCCATCCACCAACCTCAGGAGAAGACTTGCTGCTCGAAGGTTATTTAGGGTACCCCCATGGCACAAATACATTATACATTTACAAACATCTATGTCTTCTCAGTGATTCGAACCTTGGCTCTGAGGTAAAGCAGTCAGCGTTGCTAATCGCTGTACTGGATTGGAGATGTGTGTATTCTTCCTTTCATTAAGTGTCGTAACAAATTATAGCATACGCACTTCTTGGAAAAGCTTTTGTAATGTAGCCGTGTGTTTTATTTAAAAAGAATTCGTAAAATACTTCATAAAATACACTGCTGTTTGAAAAAATGCATCACCATGAAGGAATCATAAGAATTAAAGAAACTTTGCAGCAAATATCAATTATAGGATGTTACCAAAAATAGTAAAGTTTCAGGGTCACTGCACATCCATGGCGTGCGCAGCGCCCTCTGAACTGATGCTGAGAGTGTATAAGGAGAGGGCTGTAATGGGACGTTGAAAATAGTTCATGATTATTTGTTAGTGGCGAACGTTCAGTGAGACCTGTGTTTGCCTCCACCACAAAATAAGGAGAAATTCCAACAACTTACTGAGTTTGAACGAGGGAGGGTTATCGGCCTACGAGAAGGAGGATTTTCCTATCACGCAATAGAAGCTCGTGTGCAGCGGAACACATCCACAGTGATGCGAGTTTGGAAGCAGTGGAACGACGAGCACTGAACAATTCGAAAAACTGGCAGTGGAAGAAGGGAAGTGACGACAGCGCGCAGCGATCTTCAAATGCTCTACATGACATGGCCGTATAGCTTGCAGTTGACAGGAAGTTGGTCTACAGCTACAGGCGTATTAATTTCGACTTCGTCAATTCGTCGACGTCTGCTGCACCGTGGAGTGCTTGCAAGGATGCCTTTATTTAGGATCCTCCTCACGGCAAACCAATGACGGCTGCGTCGGCAATGGGCTCATGAGCTCAGAGCCTAGCAAGCTGATTGGCACTAAGTCTTCTTTTCAGAGGAATCACGCTTCACTTTGTTGGATCATGATGGCCGCATTCCTGTTAGACGCTATGCCAATGAACGCTGCCTTCTAGAGTGCGTTATCAAACGACATAGTGGTCTAACACCCGGAGTTATGGTTTCGGGTGTGATTTCGTGTCATGAACGGTCCAATTTGCTACGAATTTTGGATAATCTCAATAGCAACATGTACACCCATGAAGTTCTACAACCCGAAGTCATTCGTTTCCTTCAAGACATCCCTGGACCTATCTTTCAATAGAATAATGCACGTCCACGTGTTGCAAAGACTGTTCGTGACTTCTGTTCAGCCCAACACATTCCACTTCTTTCTTTGACCTACTTATTCGCCGAATATGTCGCCTATTGATCCCATGTGGGATTTGGTTGGTTGGCGTTTTGCTTTTCATCCACGTCCGGCAGCTTCAAAAGATGAACTTTTGCTGCGCATACAAGCAAAATGCAATTCTCTTCCACAAGCAAAAATTCAAAATTTTATTGACTCCATGCCACGTCGTATAGCAGCACTTATTTTACCGTGTGGTGTCTACATCAAATACTGATTTCGGACACTTAATATTCTTTTTTTTTCTTTGAAAATTTCGTCATTTATTAATACTAATACAAGTAGTATGTGCATTAAATTTCCTTTAATTCTGATGATTCCTTCCTGGTGTTGCATTTTTTACAAACAGCATTTTAGTATGAATGATGTAAATTTTATATTTAGAAAAATTAAGAAGAAAATAAAAAATAAATAAATTCAAGCATATGAAAAAATAAAATAGGATTTCTGGAACATGTAACATACACAAATTTAATTTTTTAAGATTGCACATGTCCTTTTTTGTCTAAAAAGTTTTGTAGAGGATACGTTAAATTAGTTAATTATTTCTTTCTTAAAGTGTTATTATCGGTTATAAAAAAGTCAACTTTTGATGTCATTATTTTAATATTTAATAAATGAAATATTTGAAGGTTTTGAACTTTTAATTATATAAATAATCTTTGATTTTAAACATTATTTTTAATTATTTCAAAGACTTATGTTTCTTAGATTATTTGGGACAAGATTTACTATTAAAAAATCTGTGTGTGGTCCCCTTTTTTTGTATTCTAACAACTATTTTAGTTGTATAACGAGTGTTAATTAGAGGAACCCTCATTAGGTGGCGTTGTGTCGCCTATACGCATCCTAGCGTTCTGTAAAAATGGAATTTCTCTTTTTGAGAGAAACGACATTGCAGCGGTTGCAGAGTATAAATGTTAATTTTGGTATATCTTCATGTTTTGTGAATGTTTCGTGTTTGGTTCTTGTGATGTTTTGTAATGCAAAATAAATGAATAAATGATTTGCTGTGTACCAGAACTGAGAAATTCTTCCACAAAGCCGGCGACAAAGTAATTATAATTCTGCTGCTGAATACATTAAAAAAATTGCGCTTAATGTCATAGGAGCTAACCTCCGTAAAAACTGGAAATTCTAAATATATGGACTTTATTTTTTGATAAGGAATAATATAAGTATATATATATAATAAAGACTTAACTCCATATGTAAACTTTTATAGTACAAGTAGATGGGATTTTCCTTCAGAAAATTTCAAGGCTATTTTGAACAGAAAATGATTCTTGGATATATGTGTGACGGGTCCTAACCGCGCCTTTCATTAATTCTCTGGGGAAAAATATTTCTTTACTGTTGTATATTTATAAAATATCTTCCCTTGGAGAAACCATGGATTATGTAAATGTGAGCTATTTAGCAAAGTGACTGGAAGATTTAGTCGTTAGGCTGCTATTAAAGGGTTCCGGCACTTCCATAGGAGCCCCATGTTAAATTACGCAAGTTTATGTACCTTTTTCTCAGAAACTACTTGCTTCTTATAGATAAAAATTTTACAGTAAGTTATATGTACTATCAATAAGACTTTAATGGAGGGTTTTGACTTGTTATTAAAAATTAAAATAATTATGAATTTTTTAAAAAATGTCCTATTTCCCCCCCTAAAATTTAGCTTAAAAAGACATAATCTAAAACCGTTTTCTAGATATAACTTATCCCCTCCATTAAAATGTGCAAACATGTTGAAAATATACTTACGGAAAACTTGAGGACCCTACATTAATTAGTTTCTGAGAAAAAGGTACAAAGGGAAAAATATTGCATTTTGAGAAAACAGGCTTTAAAGTAAAAATTTGTAATTTTTGACGATTTACCTTTTTTACTACTTTCCTGAAGCATATGAAACATTTTCTTTGCCCTCTTCTTCTACAAAAGACTCTTCTAGTTTTCTTTTTTCATTTTTTCCCAGCAATCTAGCCTCTTTTTTTTTATCTCAAAATGTTTTCGTTGGGCTGCATGAATCCTACGTGCATCTAATTTTTTAAAGCATGACGCACAGTTAAAACCTGATTCAATGCCACAATGTTTTAAAATGATTAATTTGGCTACATGGCCCATATTGAATTGTGCAATTGCCATATTTACCCCTAATTTTAGAGTTTTTAACTTAACAAACGTAGGTTTTCGAATGATTGACCATATGGTATTATTAACTGGTTTTGAGTCTTTCCATGTAGACATTTTTTTAATAACCTACGGTTAGCTAAATCTCTAAAAATTGGCTTAATTTCATTCATGAGGGAAGATGGCCCATGGGTATGTTTTTTATGATCATAATGCTTTTCGTTAAATTCAGCTTTTGCTTTCTGAAACTTGCACCATGAATTTGTACCCGAGGGACTCAATCCATGTTGAGTGCTCTCATTTGTAGATAAAAAATGGAAATAAATAGCCCAAACAGCAGTTTTCATGTTGTATAAATTATTGATATTGTTTCTAATGGCCATACCATAATACCTCTGAATTTTTGAAATTAAAATGTCGGTGAGTCGGTTGCATCCACTTAGGCTTCTTCCATCACTTAATTTTTTTTCTCTGTTTTTACTTTTGAGATCCAAAAGACGGGTACCCATACGCTTTTGGATATGACCAACACACTCTAATTTTTCTACTTGAGTGTCATAAGGATTCAGAGCAAGTATTGAAGAAAAACCTCTTGAATCTCCATCACCCAAATATTTTGTGTAACGAATGTCATAATGAGCTTCGGATCTTTCAAATATCGCCGTTACACCTTTCACTTCCTTGCCTCCACTTGTTCCACTATAGTTGGCAATACATGATGGTTCATGAACAGAATTAAATGCAGTTTTGCACCGACAATGTTTCGAAAACACTTCAAAGTCAATAACTTTTCCAGTATCGACACTCGTAGCTGTATCAATACCATTGAGGGACTGATATCCTCTTTTCAGCCATGAACCATCTAAGGCAACAGAAATACCACGGCTACCTTCTATTCATGTTGCCTCCTCATCAGAATTTCTCATTGATTTTTTACAGGTAAATTTGGAAGAGTCGAACAACAATTCTGTATAAAAATTCTGTGTACGGAATTTTTCAGGTGGAGACGGCAAGTTCATAAGTTCACAGAATGTTTCTGCAGATCGACCTCTTCCAATAGATCTGAAAGTAAATACCAATCTGATATTTGAGTGGAAAATTTTTTTTTCCATCAATTAAGTTGGCGTATGGAAACCATGCTTTTTTGCACAAAAACTACAACAAAGTTCCATGTAATACACAATTCAATCTCTTTTAGAAGCCTCCCATGAGATAGAATGGCCACAGTTTTTACAAACAGCAAAATTCAATAAATTTAATTCTATTAAAACATTTTTTTTTATTATTTCCTTCCATATCTTCATATAAACTGTTGTTTGAAATAAGTTTTCGTTTTGGAGAACTTTGAATAACAGTTTTTGTGCTGTCTGATGTGATAGCTGGAACATTTTGAGCATTAATTTTTTGAGCGTCGACATTTTTGAGTTTTTAAGTATTTTTTTAGATCTCCCTATAGTTTTTGTCGTTAATAAAACACTAATAAATAATTTAATGTAAAACGAAGATTAAACAGAAAAAAAACACATGAATAAATAAATTAGAATTCACAATTAGCAAGTTCAAGCAAGAATAATCCCATTTAACAACAAACCAAACGAAAAAATAACTGTGTTCAGTTGTTTTTTCCTTTCTTCAAAGAAAAATCGTTTTATTTATGCGTAAAATAAAATGTTATATTAGTTGTATACAAAACAAATCGCTCTGCCATCGAAAGATTAAGCATGATGAAAGAAAGGTGCTCTTAGAGGAGCACCTGTCACGAGCCAAGGAAAGTGGCTTCCTTTTAAAAAATAAATAAAAATACTTCTAATTATTGTGTTACCATATATCAATATCATTTTAAGTAGAAATGTTTAAACTTTTCAAAAATATAAAAAAGTCAAAATCGATAATTTTCGAAAAATCCATGCGCCGGTAAGATTAACAAAGTTTTTATTTGCAGTCTTTGGAGTTCTTGAAGAAAACCTTTAGTCTGCGATATCCAGCTATACCAGTCGATACCTGTCTATTTTAGTTACTTTGAATCACAAACAGATAAATGACATAATTGTTTGTTTTAGAAATTTAGGATAGCGATTAAATTGACTACACACTCAAATTATAGTATTTCTTAGAAGTTTGATAGATAAAACAAGGTTATTGATTTTATATTATTAGCTAATCATTTGGTGTCTCAAACTTCAGCAGTGACCAAAAGGTCGTGACATATGCTCTTATGAAGTAAAAGCAACTAGACTACAAAATCTACGAAAAATCATGTAAAGTTTGTAAGACTTTTTATTTATAGTCTTCAAACTGAAATTAATTTTAAGTAATAAAATAAATGAATTTTCTTTTCTATTAATCAATTTAAATCACAAAAATATTTTAATATACAGTAGAACGTCGTTTATCCGAATCAATTGGTACCGGACTCGGTTCGGATACGCGGTTGTTCGGATAACCGAAATCCGAATGCGATCCATGCAGTATATGATACTGGACACTATACAAACATTGAAATTCATCTCATGCGGAAAACGGGCTTGAAGAGAAAGCAAAATAGGTGCAAAATGCCGCATTTTTACCTTGATTGTGGAAAATAATCACATATTTTTCGCTGTACCATTGTACACCTTCGTTTTCTCAATGCAAGGCCTCTGATTCTCTTCAGCAGCAGTAGTTGAGTAGGACAGCACTCTGTTGTTCGTACCACTCCATAGCTGTCTCTAACGCAGCAGACGCGTCAGCATTTGCTTCTTTCGTTGTTGTTGTCATCGTCTTCTTCCGTTTAATCATCGACAGGGTCAAATTGTTCTTGGACGGAAGTCACAATCTCGTCATCATTTAGCATTTGAAATCCACAGTCTTCTGCATCGCATGCCAACCAGGTTTCTACATCAATAAAACTCGACAAAAGAGAATGTATACACCCCCTCACTGGGAAACAAACTGACCTGATATACCGAGCAGATGTTTACCAAATCACACACCTGAAATTCCCCAAATATCCATCATCTTGGGTTTTCCCGTCACTTTTGTCCTCACAGGAAACAATGGTTAAGCATCAGTTGTTCGAAAACGGATCCGGACTTTGGTTCGGATATTTGACGCTCCGGATAATAAACATTCGAGATAAACGACGTTCTACTGTAACATGATTAGAAAAAACGCCTTATAAAGGGTTAATTGGATAGCAGATCCAAAATTAGCAGACAAACATTTCGTCTAGATAAGCCACCTAGCGAAAAAAACATAGTTGCTAGTTTTTATTTATTTTTAGGGTAATAGATACTCTAAAATGGGGAATGAAATGTATCAGTTTTTTGCTCAAAATACAAAATTGAAAGAAAACTATATGTATCCATTCATAAAACCCTGTGCAAACAATTTATTCTTTTCAAACTTCTCGATATTTCGGAAGAAGTCACGTTTCTCAGAAATGGCCACAATCCGTGAGCAGTCTCGAGTATCTCTCGAGAATGGCATCTATGACGTCATAATAGAACGCTTCAAATTCAGTCCTTAAATCGTTGGCAATATTTTGTCGTGAAGGCTTCAAAAAGGAAAGATAAATATAGTAATAGAAATATTATTTAAATGAGGGGAAAAAATAAACTATTTCCGCATCTTTTACGAGACATTTCATATCTCAATGAGTGCTTACGGAAAAGTAGGTAGCATTTATCAAATCGCCTTCAACTTAATGTCATTCTAAAGATCGTTTTCTCATTTTTATTTCTTAAATCTTTTGAAAAATAATCGCATTAAAGTGTATGGTCAAAGTCTTAAGTTAGAAGCCCTTTTAAAACATTAAATTTTATGAACGTATTCTATAATGTTATGAAAGCTAATATTACATAAGTATTATAAACTAATATTATTAATTATTTTCAAAAAATATAATAATGTCTTTAATTATTGTCACTTAAGGTATCCGACAACTTTAAAATTGTAAATTTTGCCAAAAATTGACAAATTTTTTTATAACTTTATTCTATAAGCCATCTTATTAGATTTTTGAAAATACCAAGTTTATCAATTTCAGTGTTATCTTATCAGTGTTTAGTAAAAGCAGATGCAGTTACTTTAGCAAGATGTCATACTATAAGGCGATATGGTACCAACTTCACGATTTTTTAAAATTTTAATAGTATTTGATATTTGGTTTTAATTGTATTTCATAAAGGTTAATATTTAATAATAATTCCATACAAAATTTTTTTAATTTGTTGCAAAATGTTCGTAAAATTTAAATTTTCTTAGCTTTTTTTAAACATTTTTTAAATCCCTAAGGCTTTTTTTAAATATGTGTCTTTTCCTTCAAAATTTTTTTTACATGTACCTTATAATATGCTACATAAAACTGTGCATAGTTTTTTTTCTGCTGCTGCTCTTTAATTTTTTATTAATTTTTTTTATAGTTAAACTTCCAAAAATTCCCAATGAAACATTAATTTTGATTTTGAACTTTTTTAGAAAACGTACTAAACATGTTAGAGATAATTCCATGCACAGTTTTACAAAACATGCATTTCAGAACATGTATTAAAAATTTCAGACCGCTACTTCAATTATCAAAAAAGCCTTAGGGTTTTGAATAACAGTATATGTAGAAAAATTCAACATGGAGATATATGAGTTTGAAATTTTCATTCTATGAATAGCATGATATGATATTCATCGAATAGTCTGAAACTTTTATGAAATGTTAATTAGTTTATTTAAAACTACTTACCATAAAAAATTGCACAAATGTAGAACAATTAAACAGTATACTGCCATACTGAATATATAGAAAAAAACGAATGAAAGATCAATATTTCATAAAATTTTATCTTAATAATTATTTAAAAAAATAAATACACACACTTCAGAGCTAATTTCATGCTCAGAGCTAATGCACAACATGTACAAAAGATGTTTATGCCTTTATTTATTATTTCCATGATTTTAAAAGCCTTCGCATGTTAAATAATGTACACGAATAAAAGCAAAATCAAATAACAATTTATAGATAAAATACATCAAAATCTAAGAACTGTATATGTGCATTTGTTTAAATAAATACCTTAAAATATTTTAATAATAAAAGTGTTAAATCTCGCACACATGGGATATATATATACATATATCACCAAAAACAAATACATAAAAATGGGAGAGTTTTTCTAATCTTGCGAATTAGATTTTTAATTATATGAGTTATCAAAATGAGATTTAGTATTTGTGCTTTGGGGGAATCCGTTTTGAAGTTTTAATTTCATTCATAATAATATCATAAAAAGCACGCACACCTTTTAAATCTTGACCAAATCCATTTGATCTTCAGTAAATAATTCACAAACCAGAATTTTTGCCTGAATTGCACAATTCTTTCTTAAAATGATTTATTACTGCATATATAATGTCAATCTCATTGATGCGCATTAGAAAAATAATTAATTCATTTATTATCAGGCTCTTTTCTAGCAGATAATCTGAAATGTAGGCGTGGTAGTTGCTGTTTAGCATCAAACATTGCTCCATTACTTAATGAAAACTACAGGTAAAGATTTGAAATTTTGCAAGCATATTTATAAAGATTCGGGGTATCACATAAGCCAATAAAAAGTTTTTCGACAGTTTAATGATTTTTAGGGTACCCTATTGCCTTAAAACGCCTTTCACTCGAAATGTGTTTTTTGGAAAAAAAACTCAAATGGGGCCAGCAATTGCTAAAAAAAGATTTGAAAATAGTTCACTGAAATTTTTTGTGTACGTTCTGTATAATAGTAGAATTGTTTTAAACTTCAGAATTATCAATCACTGTTTTATTACAAAATTTACAGTTCTTTAAGTTAATATAATCACTGTTTTTTTAAGCAATTTCATATAAAAACTGAGATAAAGGGCTCTAATTTTTGTAAAAAGGAAAATATATCTTATCCTGAAGGTCATTTTAAAAATGAATGGCATAGCGAAACATCAGAATTGAAAAATTGAAAATTTGTTTATAAACCTTTGGTACAAAATGGGCCGCGTTTATGTTATTTTTTTAAAATTATTACTCATTTTTTCCCATTTTAGGATAAATAATCTCTTTTTTTCTTCATAATTTTAGCATATTTTTCTTAAAATGTACTAAACAAATCTAAAAACAACAACAACAAAAAATCCCAATATTTTAATTTTTAAAAAAAAAAGTTGTCGCAACCAGTCGGATACCTTAATTGAAGGAGTTGTTAAGAGCAGTGTATGAGAGGGAACTCAAAAGAATCCGAAAATAATTTTTGGACTAATTGATGCAGATATTAAGCAGAAACTTTCAATCTCCTACAGAGTACTCTTCACTTGCATTAATACAATACTATACTATTGGTTACAATACAACTCTGTGTAAACATTAATTTCTTTTTTCAGATAATTGTTTAAATTCATCTTTTCTTATGCTTGACAACTACACCGTCGTTTTTTTCCTTCACCACAGCAACATCAGCAAAACGCTTTCCGTTCATGTTTTATTGGGTTCTTACGTATTATCGCAACCCATTGACAACATTTTATGAAACAAAGCACCTAGGGACAATTCACCCAATGCGACACATAGGAAAGCAAGGTTACAGACTTGGTGATTTATTAATAGAGCTGGCGATTGTTGGGATAATACGTAATCAAGGATCTGGGAAGGGGGATCAAGGATCTGGGGGCATACCAATTTTGGTCAGCAGTCGTGGCACGAATTTGACAACTATCCTTCCCATTCCCCAAGCTTCTGTCAAACTTTTCTGTACTTTAAGGCACTCCCGTCAGCTCCATAACTTCTTCAATGTTTCGTTATCAATCTTCCTTGATGATTTCACAAATTTTTCTTCGTTTGAGCTGTGGATGGACCACCAGACCAAGGTTCACAATTAATTGACATTCCACTATTTTTGAAACGGTAAAACCACTCAAGAATTTCTGTTCCACCTTTAAAAGCGAAGTTTCACCACTGCAGCTATTTATGAATATAAGAAAAATCAACTATAAAACAAAATTATTGTGATGATAAAGTCTTCCGAAACTAGTAATTATCTTCTTTGGTGACTGTATTTGATTTACTGGCTGGAGATGTAAGTTCTAGGAGCTCCTTGCGACAAAACATGGTACTACAAAAGCTCTACCCACCATAAAATTAGTTCAGTTTCTCTTGGGAACACCCTCATATTTACATTAATTAATTAAGTGTGACAGTGCATTGTATTCGAAAAGTGTGTTGCAAAGTTAGCAACATCACATCCCCTTTTTTGAAATATATGAATACCATTATGAAAATATAAATGCAATCATTAAAAGGAATGAGAATTACGAAGCCTAATTTATTCCTACGGACTATTATCAACATTATTGACCGCACTTGTTACCGAAAATTTGACCTTTTACTTAAGATCAAATTTTCGTAACCCCTTTGCCGCATGATGTAGCAGAACAGCATCAAAGAATAATCTTGGCAGTCAATAACGTTGATAGTACCATGTTAAGTAGAGTGTGACAGGAATGGACTATATCGCATTGATGTAGGCCGCTTAGCTAAGGTTTTCCACTTAGAACACCGGTAAAGTTGGGTAAATAAAACTTTAATTGTTTCTGAATGCTTTCAAATGTTATTTTTTGCTGTACTCATCTTATTTTTTTGTCCTGTAGTGCTTCAAAATCTGGGAGAGAAACATGGATAACCGTCTATGTATGAATAATAGCTTGCATTGCGCTTGTACAGTAAACAAGTAATGTAAAAAAAATTAAGTCAATTTCTACTTAGATCAACAGAAAAAAAATTATTTTAGTTACTTTTTTATTAAATAGTTACTATTAATAAAAGTATGTTTTTTTCACTAATGAATGCTTTTTTCACCACTAAGTGGAAATTAGTTTTTATTAATTACCATTAAAATATAGTACTGTCATCCAAAACAATCGGGTATATAAAATTTCAGTTCAACTGAATGCTTTGGAATGTGAGAAAAAAAATCTTTTAAAGTTTTGACCCAAGTTGCTAAAAATGAAACTAACGTGGCTGTATCTGTAAATAATTAATTAAATAATTAATTATTTACTACTTATTTAAATAATTAATTTCAGTCAATTAATTTTAATTAATTATAATTAAATTATTGTATTGTTACCCAAACAATAGTGCATAGAAAATTTCAGCTCAAATGAGTGCTTTAAAATGTGAGAAAAAAACCTTTTCAAGTTTTGACACAAGTCGACAAAATTATCAATAAGTCACCCAAAGTGATGCCAACGTGGCTGTATTTGTAATTCTTTGAATAATTAGTTTCAATCAATTATTTTTTATTAATTATATCTATATTACTGCATTGTCATCCAAAATAATCGTGTTTAGAAAATTTCAGCTCAGTCGAGTGCTTTAAAATGCATTTCATTAACGAAATATTATAAACATATTATTAAAGAATTTATTATAAATATATAAGTATATATAGAGTGTGAACTAATATAGTAGGAAATAAAAAAATAATTTTTATTGCATATGCACAAAAGATAATATTTTTTCATACTTTTGCAGCAAATATAGACATATTTATTTGAATATATTGTGTATATACAAAAGATACAGACATTACGGTAAGTTTCATATTTCTGTTCCACTTTTGAAAGTATCTGTGAAAGCTGGATAAGAAGGATCTACAAAATGTTATTTTTAATCTTAAGACACATGCTAGTGAAACTGAATTGTGTGTAAAATTTCTAATATATAAATTATATTGCAATATATATACATCTGCATACAAAATTATTCAGTTCTTTGACAAAATTATTTTGTGTATTGATGATCAATAAGATCAGTATTACGTAAAGAATAAAAATCATTGCAAGCGTTACAAAAGGAAAAACCCTTTATAATTAAAACAATAAATAGTTTTAACCAAATGTAACAATTGAAGACCGCAGAAATTAGATTAATATCACGTAAACTGAAGTTAGAAACAGGCAGTACTAACCTCAAGAATCGTCATTATAATAATTACGAGTAAACACCCAATCACTTTTAGTCACGCAATTCATCGATTAAAAACTCATTCTAAAACCCCATGAAATGATTCAAACAATCGAAGAAACCTTATACAGAAAATACAAACTTGAAATTCACGTTCAAGAGTTTACATTTAGAAGTGTCTGTCACGAAACATGCAGGGTGAATGTGAATCACAGTTTCTACTAAGTAAAGTATGTTTAAAAATATAGAACAATCTTAATTTCTTGATCCAGCTGGTCCTTAAATGCAGAATTCATCAACACAATTTTGATGTGTTTGTTGTTATAGCTGTTCGCGTAAAATGCTACACGTTTTATTCATAATTAACTTGTAACTAAACAATGATTTATTTTAAATATTAATACATGTTTCCAGATTTGACTGTCAATGAAATACTAATTTAATGTTGTACTAAAATGCAATGGGTATAATATCGTCCTTTTCTGCTTTTTACTTTAAATATTTTTACTTTGCTACTCTTTAATTTAATTTAATTTTGGACATGAATATTTGCAGTTTACTCAATATATATGATTTGTTAAATTCTTTTAGTAAATTTTTCTAAATATTTTCAAACCAATTAATACTTTCATAGTGTTTTCTTTTATTTCGACTGATTAAAGCTAATCATATTACCATTTAATATGCCGATACCTTTTAGGGTTGTATGCATTTAATTTCGAAGAAAAAACCTGTACAAAATGTTTTTAATTTATTTTTTATTTTTAACCTATCAAAATTTAAATGTTCTGATAAACGATAATTTACGACAGCATTAAAATATTTTAATACTCCATACATAAAAATCCCGGATGTCCAGCGATATCTTATGATTTTGTAGACCTCAGCCGATTATGCAAAAGCAGGGTCCACTTGCGACCCTTTAAAGTAGACAATTAGGTTAACAAATTAGCATTAAAGTAGACAATTAGGTTAACAAATATTTGTATGAATAAATATGTGTGACTCAATAACTTAAGCACAAAATGATTCGAACAAGCCGGTTTGCCTAAATGATGGTTATTGTTAAAAGCCTAGGCCTAGACAAGACATTGGACGTGACATAATAGTGCAGTCTTGTCGATGTTGCCAGTTGACATATATTTCGGCATTCCCACCTAATAATGTGGTAATGTCAATGTTGCCAGTTGGCATATAGTTCGCCATTCCCACATAATAATGTAGTCTTGTTAATGTTGCCAGTTGGCATATAGTTCGTCATTCCCACCTAATAATGTAGTCATGTTAATGTTGCCAGTTGGCATATAGTTCGCCATTCCCACATAATAATGTAGTCTTGTCAATGTTGCCAGTTGGCATATAGTTTCATTCCACTAATAATGTAGTCTTGTTAATGTTGCAGTTGGCATATAGTTCGCATTCCACATAATAATGTAGTCTTGTTAATGTTGCCAGTTGGCATATAGTTCGCCATTCCCACCTAATAATGTAGTCATGTTAATGTTGCCAGTTGGCATATAGTTCGTCATTCCCACCTAATAATGTAGTCATGTTAATGTTGCCAGTTGGCATATAGTTCGTCATTCACACCTAATAATGTAGTCATGTTAATGTTGCCAGTTGGCATATAGTTCACCATTCCCACATAATAATGTAGTCTTGTCAATGTTGCCAGTTGGCATATAGTTCGTATTCCCACATAATAATGTAGTCTTGTTAATGTTGCAGTTGGCATATAGTTCGCCTTCCACATAATAATGTAGTCTTGTTAATGTTGCCAGTTGGCATATATTCGCCATTCCCACCTAATAATGTAGTCATGTTAATGTTGCCAGTTGGCATATAGTTCGTCATTCCCACATAATAATGTAGTCTTGTCAATGTTATCAGTTAGCATATAGTTCGCCATTCCCACATAATAATGTAGTCTTGTTATTGTTGCCAGTTGGCATATAGTTCGCATTCCACATAATAATGTAGTCTTGTTATGTTGCAGTTGCATATAGTTCGTCATTCCCGCAAAATAATGTAGTCATGTCAGTGTTGCCAGTTGTCATATAGTCGTCATTCCCACATAATAATGTAGTCTTGTTAATGTTGCCAGTTGACATATAGTTCGACATTCCCAATCTTTCGGAGAATATGCTCGGATATAACATTTGATTGGTGTTTTTCAGGTCATGATCTTATTGAAGCTGAATCGAGGCCCTGGGTCAGGGCCCAGTCAGGCCATGCCTCAAAACGTATGCGTATGTCTTCATATTTTTGTGATATATAATTAACCCCTTCCTTCTCGCTCTCGTCAAAGTCACGGGGTGAAATCCCCCCCCCCTCCTTCTATTTCTAGCTCCCGTGATATTTCCTTGTTTGAGTGTTAAAAAAACGCACCAAAAAGATTAAAACTGTGTATTTCTTATGCCTGGAATCATGTTTATTTCTCACCAGATTGTTAGCATTTTTAGAGACAGTTATATATATTTTACTTTAAACTAGATGTTAGCACAAACCAACATATATATTAGATATGTATTTTTTTAACCTTAGCTCAATTATACTCAGTTCCGCTCTTCATGAATACATGTGGGTTGCGCGTTCTGTGGTAATATATATACATTCAAGAGCCAAAACTTTATGGCCACCCGTCAATAAAGAGTTGGCCCACCTTTGGAGCGCAACACAGCTTCAACCCGCCTTAGCATGGATGCCACAAGTCCTTGGTAGACGGCCGGAGACATATTGTACCAGATATTTAAGCAACGGTCACACAAATCCGAGATATTGCGAATTGATGGTCTTTGAACTCTGAGCTGCCGTCCCATGACATCCCAAATGTGTTCTATCGGATTGAGATCTGGTGAGTTAGGTGGCCAGGACATTAACTGCAATTCAACATCATGTTCCTGGAACCACTCCAACAAAATTTTAGCTTTGTGACACGGGGCGTTGTCCTGTTGGAACATTCCATTTCCAGCTGTAAAAACAGAGGTCATGTAAGGGTGCAACTGGTCCTAAATGATGTTCAGATACCCTGTAGCATTCATGGTCTGCTCTACTACAGCCACGAGTCCCAGACACTCCCAAGAGAACGTCCCGCACAGCATAATACCGCCACCACCGGCCTGTGCAGGACTTACTGTACATTGGGGGAGCAAATAATTGCCTGGAAGACGGCGTTTCCTGACACGGCCGTCCGCGTGATAAATGACAAACCGTGATTCATCTGACCAGGCAACTCTCTCCCACTGATCCATGGACCAGTCGCGATGTTCCCGGTTCCAGCGCAGGCGCAGTTGGTGATGACGCTTGGTCAGCAAGGGCACACGAGTGGGACGTTTGCTGCGTAGCCCCATATCCAACAATGTACGCTGAACAGTGTGCTCTCCGATACTATTCCTCTTGGCCCTGCATTGTATTGGGCTGCCAGCTGAGCCACTGTCTGACTCCGGTTTTGCTCCACCATGCAAGACAGTCTCCGACGAACTTTTTCTTTGATAGCCTGTGGACGTCCAACATCATGTCGTCTACTGCTGGTTTCACCGTCATTCATCCACTTTGCATAAGTACTAACAACTATAGATTGCGAACAACCCATTAGTCGTGCAGTTTCGGAAATACTTGTTCCGAGCCTTCGAGCCATTACAATCTGCCCTCTATCAAAGTCGCTTAGATCCGCAGCCTTTCCCATCACACACAGAAGTAAGTGAAAGAATGATTCTTCGGACTCTCCAACAGCAGTTAAATACCACTTCCAACTGATCACGTGCCTTCTACGTCATCCAGGCGAGTTCATTGCAAAATGTAGGGGTGGTCATAATGTTTTGTCTCTTGAGTGTATATTTAATATGGTATACATTATGGAGTTAGTTTGGAGGTAAGGTGGATTTTACTTTAAGCATAAAAAGATCTGAGAGTGATTCCTAAATAACTTATTGTTTTGAAAGTTCGGTTAGTGAACCTGAGAGCAGTGATGAAGGATTTGTATTTTTACCCGTGATATTGGCCTTATCATCTCAAGCTTTGAAACTTATCTCACAAAAAAAATATATAGTGCTGTGTTTTTACTGTGCATATATATATAATAAAATTATACTTTAATGTTTAAAGCACATGGTTTTTTTAAAAATTTTTTCTCTTTGCTGGAAAATTAATGATCAGTCATAATAACCCGAAATATTGGTTTTTTCTTAAAAAATTTAATTTGTTATTTAAAAAAAGTTAAAAATTTACACAAAAATTAAAAAAATATACACATATTGAAGTTTTATATAATTTTCTTGAATAAAGAAATAGGCACTTTTGTGACCGTTTTCTTCAAAATTATGCGACCGTTAAGGGGTTGAGGAGACCTACAAATGACCAAAGTATAAATTTTTATTGACTTATTTTAATTGTGCGAGTTTTCTAACTATGTGGACAAATCTTCAAAGCTTTATTTAGAGATTCATTTAATTTTTAAAACAGTATTTTGAAGGGAAGAAACAAAACTAGAACAAATGATGTTTGTCTTTTAAGCAGATGCTATCATCGTAGCCTAAGCAATTTCAATTAATTTACTTACGCGAAGATTTTTTTCCTAAAGGTTGATACTCCAACAACTAAATAATACATGAGTATAAAAGAAAGGGAGCTCTTAACTCAACATTCTTATATATAATTCTCAATATTAAAAACTTTTTACAAAAATGTATATTCTTCAGCATTCCTACATAATTTTCTTTGTATTTTTAGTTTTTGATTCTTTTTTACCTAATTTTTCATTAAATGGATTTTAGGATGTCTTCATTGTCTTTTCTCTATTATTCTTCAGGTATACGATTTTTTTTAATATCTGATGCCTTATAATTCTCTCTAAATCCCTGTTAGGATCACATAAAAGAGGTTTGAAGACGATCATGCAATGTAAAACATAAACAAAGATTATAATATACTATTCAGATAATTCTTAAGGGGTATATCGTAATTTTTATGGTAGAAAATGATGTATACTTTCAGATACACAGAATAGGTTTTACAGCTTGTTTAATGAGTAATTTATTTTTATTTTTCTTGTTCCAAATAAATAAAAAAAAGTTTATCTTGATTATAAATTTTTTCTATCATTCATTCTTTCAATGGCTAATTGCAACAAAAATCCCTCCAAAATCACGCAAAATAACTTGGTTATTTGCTTGGATAGCAGATGTTTTCTGGAACTAAGGACACATGCCTAAAATTTTGATTGTGTAATAAGTAAGAGTGATATTACTGAGATTGTCCAAACTGCTTAAAATATTATGTAAGGTTACAACGGATCTACACGTGTCCTCGAACTAACTCCTTGGGGATTCCTTTAGGGCAAGAATTTATTTCTATCAACATTCACCGAAGATAAGAAAACGTCATTATGCAAATTAGATTTAATATATATATATTCTCTGTATTCGCGAGTGTAGAGAGTTAGTGAAGTGAGAATCGAAGATTGGTAAAGCGAGAATTGAAGTTTAGTGAAGTGAAGATAGCTCAGCGTGATACTTTTTTTCGATCCTCGTTATTTAAATCTGTTAAAATTGAAAAAAGTTCTCAATTTTTTCCTTGTATTACGATTATAACTCACACTGAATAATGAAGTGTCTTATAACTTAATTGATCAAATTTTTCCTTTTTAAAGTATGTTTGAAACCCTTGGAATATCAATAACAGTGGCCCTTTTTTTAAGGTCGCACAGTCAATAAATGAAATTTATGCACTTATGTAACTTGAAAAGTAAATAAAAGAGGATATTTACCTCTCTCTCTCTTTCTGTAGCGATGTATCCAAAATGCTTCAGTTACACATTCACAACGGAAAGAAAGAAGTACCATCAAATTCGTAGTTTGCAAGAAATAACCGTCTACAAAGACGTCTTAAGACATGGACTAACTGGTCACAGTTCTATGGTCGTAGTCTTGGTAGGGAGGGGTCATTTCCTTCTCGACTCAGCCTCAATGAGATCATGATCCAAAAAATTTTTATCGTCAAGTGTTATTTTAGAAGATAATCTCAGAAAAACTGGTATTTCTTACTATATGCAAACTGGCAACAATGGCAAGATATGCTTACATTGCCATCTCCATCGTCCAAGTGTAGACTTAGGACTATACGCATACACCAATAATACACATTTAATCGAATGTGGCCGTGGTAGCTAAGTGGTCTAGGCATCGGATCGCGGCTAGCATGTCAGGAGTTCGATTTCAGTACCACTGAAGACCCGCCGTGTAGGGGAGCGGTGCACGTAAAATCTGTCGAGAGCTCAACGTCCTCCCGTGGGTGTGGTGTGGTAGTTAGGAGAGGGGGTGCCAGCTCAGGTGTCGTCCGCGTCACTTGACCATGGTTCAAAATTACGCGGACCGTCCCCAAAAAGCCCTCGTGTAGCTGAACATTGGGACGTTAATATTCTCTCACACTCACTCACTTAATCGAAAGGCTGCAGTCGGTCGAGCCGACTTATGAATCACTCACAATCATTTGTTTCGAGTTATCGTTTGTATAAGTATTTGACGACGTATACTATGTACAAGTGGTCTTCAAACTGTGTTCCTTGAAACCCTAGGGTTCCACGAGACACAATAAAAAAATTGAAAAGATACTTACAAATATGTATGCAAAACAGATTCACTCACATTTGTATAACTATAAGTATCTATAGCTTATCCTACTCATTAAAACTTTAAAAAAATATTTATACATAATACCTTTATTTTACAACACTTTTCAAACTTTTATCATAATATAATAAAATAATATTAAAACATTTTATCTTTGTATATAGATTCATTCTTATTGGATTATAGGGCTATGGTAGCCTAATGGTAAAGGTATTGGATCGTGGCCAATAGACCAGTACCTCCAAAGACCCGCCGTATAGGGGAGCGATGCGCGTCAAATCTGTTGAGAATTCAAACGTCTTCCCGTTGGTTTGGCGTGGTAGTTAGGAAAAGCGGTGTCAGCTCAGGTGTCGTCCTTATCACGTGACCATGGTTCAAAGTTATGAAGTCCGTCGCCAAAACCCATCGTATAGCTGAACAGTGGGACGTTAATATTCACTCACTCACTGTACTAGATTGTGCATATTCTATTGTTTATTATTCTCCACGAGATAATTTTACACTCGTTAGCACAATGTCTTGCAAAACTAAATAGTTTTGTAATGGAAAATACCACCGTGTCTTGCATTTGTAGAAGAAAATCCATCTATAATGAAGAAGCAGAGCAAACTTATCAGCAAATCAACAGATTCGATGTGTTAAAAACTAAATTTAAGGCAAAACTGTTCCTAAATGATATAATACAAGTTCTGTTTCTCATGAAAATTACACGGTACTTCTCACTCAGCTATAAATATTTTAATACCATTCAATAAAATTTTGTTTAAGTAAAATATATTTCTCAATGTGAGTGGCTATAAAAACAAAGTATTAAAACAAATTAAATTCAGAATACTAATGCGATTGCAATTAATCTCAATAGACCTAGACTTCGACAGTTTGTGGGAAAAAAGTGAGCACATATCCCAGTTACTAAATATAAAGCACAGTAGGCATAGTAGGTGACATTTGGATAATAAATTAGTATTATTAAAAGAAAATTATGTTAAAAATTAGATTAGAATTTTTTAATATATAGTAAATGTAATACTTTTTTAATTGCTTTTACATAAAGTGCATACCGGGTGGTTATAATTAAAGTTACACTATTCAAAAGTCTGTAGAACCAGTTCTGCTTATCGGATTTTGCTGAAACTTGGAATATATGCTATTTGGACCATGGGGAAAAGATTTCAGCAATAAAAATAATTAGTACAAATTTTGACTACCAGGTGGCTTTTATCGAATATTCCTTATGAAAATCCGTAAAACCTCTATATAAACTTGCAGTCATAGCCAGATAATCATTCTGCGTGTGCTTTTCATCGTTAGTCATGCCCTTACAAAAAGAGATCGAGCTTTAGTGGTAAAACTGTTTTATCAGAACGGCAGCAGACGCTTAGCTGCTCTGCGAGAATATCATCGTTTAAAGGATCTGCAAAATGCCTTATATCGAGGATTGATTTGAGGAAGATGATCATGAAATTTGAAGTGACTGGAGATTTAGGTGTGCTGCCGGAAGAAGATAGAAACCGGGTGGGACTGGAAGTGCTAATGAAGTCGCTACTGCTGTGGTAGAAAGAGCCTCCAGTTCCCTCTGTTCTTCAGCAAATAGTCGATCAGTGTTACGTGGGTGGGAGATTCCGTGGTCGACCGTACGAAAAATTCGGCGATACATTTTAAAATGGTATCTGTATAAGATCCCCGTGATGCAAACGTTGAAATCTCAAGATCACAAAATACGCGTGATCATCTTTAATTCGTGTAACACTGGTCGACCACTTGCTGAACAGTAGATGGAACAAGAGGCTCTTTCAATCACATCAGTAGCGACTTCCACAATTTCAGTCCCAACCGGTTTCCGTCCTCTTCCACGCAGCCCGCCCAAATCTCCAGTCTCTTCACATTTCATGATCATCTTCCTCAAAACAATCCTCGATATGGGGCCTTTTGAAGATCCTTTAAATGACGTTATTCACGCAGAGCAGCTAAGTGGTTGCTGTCGTTCTGATAAAACAGTTTTACCAGTAAAGCTCGATCTTTTTTTTGTAAGGGCATTATTAAGGATGACAAACGCATGCTGAATGATTTTTTGACTGTGACCGTAAGTTTATATAGAGGTTTTACGGGTTTGAGTAAGGAATGTTCGATAAACGCCACCTGGTGGTCAGATTTTGTACTTACTTTTTTTAAACCCGAAATCTTCTCCCCATGGTCCATATAGCGTATATTCCAAGTTTCATAAATTTCCGATAAACAGAACATGTTATACAGGCCTCTGAATGGTGTAACTTTAATTATAACAACCCGGTATAACACGTTAATCTATTTTAAATATTATTTTGAGATATATTCTGTGTGTAATGGGGTTCTATGAAAACACTTTCTTGTTCTAGGAGTTCTACAAAAACATCTTTTAGTTCAAGAGGTTGCATGAGTTGAAAAATTTTGAAGACCATTGCAATATACCAATAATCCCCAATTCCTGGGCCGTAGAATGGTAGCAGCCCATGTATCAAATACTACCGGGCTGTACACAAGGAGCATTAAATTGTCTATTTTATTTGCTATAGTATATTTCCTTCGGGTTTGAGCGACTTTTATGGAAATCACTTTATATTCCCTGTTAAATCACGTTATATTCATTTTTAGTCTAACTGTATTTTATCCTGAAAGCATGTTTAAATACAATTGATTTAAAACTATTAAATAAAAACAATCTAAAATATAAGCAATCAACGTCCCCCTCAGCCGGCAGCAGTAAAATTATCAAACGTTTACCGGTCCATGGCAATAAAAAGGTTGGGTTGCATTGCTACGTATTGTATACTTTTAAAATTCATATATGAGTGCTACTCTTGCATAGGGCCTAGGGTCTCAAGAAGCCTTAGGATGTTTTAGAGCGTCTAATATTACTCCCGATTGCAAGTACCGTATGTATTTAATGAAGAAATACAGCGACCACATTTTTTTTATCATCTTTAACAAATCCATATAAATTTTCTTATTAAAATTGATTTTGCTTTTTACTTGCCATTTTTTTCTTCTACCAAAAATGAGATGTAATAAAACAATATTAAAAACGTAAAATGAGAATTAATACATTTTAGTCATCGCTTAAAAAAATATTGAAGAAAAAAATAAGTATTTTTCTTTTTTTTTATTAAATATCATCCATATTTAATTATATTTAAAACAAATATTTTATTTTATAATACATACTTAACAATACTTGACCTTTATTACTTTTTATTACAAAATTATTACACAATCTTGTATTGGAATTCAAAAGAAAAGGGACGATAACTTTTTGATAAAATTTGTTTTAAATCAGAACTGGACCTGCGGATATGCTTAAAACTGCTATTGGCAGTAATTTGAGTAATTTGGGAAAATACATATAAAAATATAGAATTTGAAAAAAATTATATATATATATATATATATATATATATATATATATATACTTTAATTAAAATATACAGTCCAAGGACTTGTAGAAAAAATACTTTACAGAACATTACTTGAATAATAAAAACACATGAACAAGAAGTTTTATAAAACTCAGCAGACAAAGAAAAATAAGGTAGAATGTAGGCGGAAAGAGAAAACGCATAAAAAAAGTAAAAGTTTAAAAAGTTGGTATAAATTTAAATTATGCTAGACAAATTTTAACAAAAATAAATGTAAAAACTAAATTTAAGTAAAACGAACTAAAACTAAAAACTATGTAACAACTAAATTAGTGTAAAAACTAAATTTACTTTGGAAAAACGAAGGAAAAAAATCTTAACAAAAGAAATAGAAAAAATAATCACTCTTTTCTATGGTTACTTTTGGAGTGTAAGAAAACTATAATAGTAAAGAAACTATTTATTCTTGAGGATTTATTTCAGACATGATATCCACAAAACTTAAAGAAAAGTAGTTCAGACAGGAAATCACTAAAAAGCAAAAAAGAAATAAATGATAAAATCTAATTTCGTTTAATTCTTTATATATTTCTGAATTTTTCATAAGTGAAATAGTTACAAAAAGGATCGATTAAATTTTTTAAACAAACAAACCGAAAATGCAATCAATTTTTACTATTCATTCTATCTCCGTCCACCGTCGAAATAAAATCTGAAACATTTTTATAATAATTAATTTTTTATTCATAAATGAAATGGAATGTTGAAAAGTTAAATTTTAGATTGATTAATTACTTAAAAGTAAAACGTTTTTTTCGATTAAAAAGTCCCAGTTTCATTGTTATACCATCCTTTAGAAATTTCTTTTTTTGAGAAAGAAATTCAAAAGCAACAAATAAATTTACCAACTATGATCTTTTCAAGTACAGTTAAGACAAAAATTGTATAAAAACAATTATATTTTCTGTCTTTTCTTTTTTTTTCGATAACTGTTTGAATTTCTTTTAATTAAGAATCAAATAAAAAAGAACTCCTCATGCTCCACTAACACGAGGCTTGCAGACGTAGATATAGTCCCAAACATGAAACATTTAAAAGCAAATTTACTGAAAACAGCATTATTATCAACACTGTTAATCACAACTTGATTTATTCTTAAGCCAGTTGAAAAATGCTTGCACTTTCAACACTGATTTTTTTTGTCAAACTCAATTAGATGCTGTAATTGGAAAATTTGCTGATGTATTTTATTCTGATGATGACAACATTGGATTATGTCTGTATTTCGAATTTGAAATCGAATTGCAACATGACAAGCCTATTAGATGTCAACCATATCGCCTTTCAGAGCCTGATCGCCAGTTTCTAAATATTCAAATTCAAAAATGGTTAGATCAAGGAATTTGTCGCCCTTCCAACTCGACTTACGCCGCTCCTGCATTTATAGTCGACCAGCCCTTCCACGAAAGCACTCCAAGACGAGTTGTGGATTTTTCACGCACTATTAATTCCATCACGAAGATTGACCCGCACCCAATCGACCAAATGGAGGATGTGATCAAACGCACCGCAGGTAAGCGATACAATTCTAAAATGGATATAAAATCAGCATTCAATACTATTCGCATAAGAGAGACGGACATCTACAAAACTGGCTTTGTCACCCCGATGGACATTTTGAATTTCTGCGTATGCCCTTTAGTGTCACCAATGGCCCATCTACAATGACAAGAGCGATTAAATTAGCCTACAACCATTTGGCTCTGTATAATGTAAATACATACATTGACGATATTTCAACTTCGCATGATGACTTCAATTACCATCTAAAAGTGCTTTACAAAATCTTTGAAGCAACTCGTAATGCTGGTTTCAAGCTAACGCCAGGATAAACGCAACTTGCATTATCAGAATTTTCCCTTTTCGGTCGAATTCTCTCTCAAGAAGGCGAAAGCCCTGATCCAGAGTGTACAGCATCAGTTAATCGCTAATCAACTCTTAAATCGATTCAAGAAGTCCGAAGTTTTCTAGGATTCGCCAATCAATTCAGAAAATATATTCGTAATTATGCTGTTATTGCAAAACCACTCACAAACTCTCTCAAAGGATTGGAAAAGAAGGCTAGCAACGCTGCGATTCTTTTGACAGATGATCAACAGCGTTCATTTGAGACTTTAAAAACTAAAATTACTTCCTCTCCCATTCTGGCATATTTTAAACAAGGTCTGCCAACTTTTGTAGAAACTGACGCATCATATTCTGGACTAGGTGCAATTTTATCTCAGGATCAGAACGGAAAACGTCGTGTTATCGAATATGCATCACGCTCCTTAAAAGATACTGAAACACGTTATCATAGCAATTAACTGGAATGTACTGCTGTACACTGGGCACTCACTGAGAAATTTCGCCTTTACCTTCTTAGTCACAAGTTTGACCTTATCACAGACAACTATACCACCGCATATGTTGTATCGAAATCTGCAATCAATCGCAAGTTTGCTCGATATTTGGTAGATTTAGCCCAATTTGATATTACAACGGTTCATCGACCAGGAAAGCAAAATGTTATTGCTGATCATCTTTCACGTTTTTCAACTCCACCTGTTTGTTTAACAGTTACTGCCAGCCATGAATCATAAATTTGCACAAAGCAATTGAGAGGTGACTTCTGTCAATATATTTTTCGCCTGCTCAAAGAAATAAAGCCCAATAAAAAGTCAATGTCGATCATACGTAATTACAACATCGATAACAATACTCTTGTGCGATTACAGACTAATGGATCGAAATCCTTGGTAGTAATTCCAAAAGCAATGCGTCAAGAAACTTTGCTTGCTTGCCACGAGGATGTCGGACATATATGGATGCTAAAAAAACACTTTACAAATTACAACAACGCTATTGGTGGCCAAAGATGAGAAAAGATTGCAAAACCTACGTTCGAAGTTGTCACAAGTGTCAAATTGTTAACCGCCGTACTGCAAATGCATATGGCTTATTGCAACAATTGCCGATTCCAACCACACCATGGGAAATTGTGTCTTCTGATCACGTCATATGTTTGCCATTGACCAAAGCTGGGAACACAAACATGTTTATTCAGATTAATCATGCCACACGCTACGTGATTGCCACTCCATCCGCTTCTCTTGCCGCCTCTACAGTGACCGATGCTCTATATCACAACATTATACTTCGATATGGGCTGCCGAGTATGTATATTTCAGATCGAGGATCTGCGTTTACTGCACGGCATACACAACGGTTTTTTCAAAAATATATGGAATCACACAATAAATGACACCTCCCTATTCACCACAAGCTAATAGCATCGTTGAACGTGCCAATGGAATAATTATTTCGACTTTGAAAAAAATGGTTGACAAAAATCCAGAGAAATGGGACTTATTACTGCCCAATGCTTTACTCGCAATTAACACCACGAAACAGAATTCCACGGGAAAATCACCATTTTAATTTGCTTCATGGATATGAGCCACGCCTACCCCGTGAATTTCATATTGCAAGCTTCATAAACGACATGCCACGTGAGGATCAACTTGACCTTCTAATGTTGGCCAGGGCCGAAGCCGCAAATTCTGTACATGAAACGCATTTGAGTAATAAACGCAGATTTGATCTTCATCGCAGATCACACTCATTTCAAAAAGGAGATCTCGTACTATACAACTGGCCGAAGCAAGGAGATCATAAACTATCTCCAATTTTAAAGGGGCCATTTGTGATTGTTCGCCCAGTCGGGGCCGTGTGCTACGAGATCAAGTCTACGACACCGGGTAACAAAGTTTTGAAAGTTGTCCATGTGCAACATCTTCGTCTTTATTTTAAACGAGAATCACCAACCATAGAGGAAGATGACAGCTCGGAGGAAGAGAGCGAATCCACAGTAGAAATGAAGGATCCTGCAGATGACCTCCAAGGTGTACCTAACGTAACTGAACTCTAATCTCGCTGACATAATTTTGATTTGGATAGTAACTCATTAACACTCAAATGTTTTAAGCGCTTCAATTTAAAATTTATTGTTATCTAAATTTCGCATTGAGCGGGGCCGAATGTAAGGTCCCCATTTGTGTGATATTTAATAATTGATATTTATTAGAAATTGTGTGGCAATGTTTGCAGTTGTTGTTATGGATATTCAGAATTCGCTGTAACATTTTCGCCTAAGTATGTTTATGTCTATTTATGTCAATTAAATATTTGTCTTAGTAATTATCGTCTTCATCCTTAAATATAATCTATAACTATTTCTATCATAACCTCTTATACTTAGATACAGCAAGAAATTCAGCGTTCCAGCCCAAAACAATTCTTTCTTGGTCAGTGGCGTAACGTACCCCAGCATTGAGGAGGGGGGGGGGAGAATTTAAAGAGCCCAAAGGCTAAAGGCCTTATTACACGTACACGTTTGGTACAATTTTTGGTCCCATTCGTGCAATTTTTACTCCGTTGCCATAGCAATGGCTTTCGAACAACTTTTTGCCAGTGAGCTGAGAAAGTTGCTTGAAATTCCAGCCAATGAGGTTCTTCGGGGCCCTACATCTTAAACAAGATGGCGGTAACGATGGTAGCTTCGCATCAAACGCATCAGATATGGTGTACAATATTTTAACGGCGTATAATATTTTAACAGAATGATGCGCCATTTCTGTTTACCCCCCTTTAACAAAAAAGCGCGAGCGAAATAAAAGAAATAATATTGGACGGTCATTTTCGAAGCAGAAAAATCGGCGAGTAATGTTTCAATGTGGAGAAAGAGCATGGCTGACGTCAAAGCATGTCGTTATGTTTACGGTAACCCTTCACCTTCAGATTCGGCTAAAAGTTGGGCCAAATGGTTGCATGAAAAATTTACGTGTGATCCCACGTTAAGTTATTTTATGGATTTGTAATCCTTTGTAAGATCCAGATTGGGGCTCAAAACCTGTTTTTACAGAGGGCTCTAATAGTTCCCGTTACACCACTGTCTCTAGTGGCATGTTTTCGGAGAGATATTAGTATGTACAAGATGTTTATAAATAAAATTCCACCCTCAAAATGCCTTAAAAAAGAAGCAGTGGTCAAAATGAGTTTAAATTTATAATGAATCTACTTGAAATTCCGAGAAACGATATAAAATTTTTAAAAAGTTACAAAGTAGATCAACAGATGACACTGAACTGATCGAATCAATTGTACCGAATTTTCCCATCTAATGTGGTATGATCTTGTTATTGTGTGGAAAAGATATATATCTTTTCACTGACACTTCCTCAACTGTTGAATGATAAGGAAGTCATTTTTAGCGTTCAAAAGACCCAAACAATAAGGCGCATTGAACAAACAGTACAGCTAATTTTATGGGCAGTTTACCACTAAGTCCGTTCCAAATGTTGCTTGTAGATGAATTCACTTTCATTATAACACTTAAAGCTCCATCTATTGATACACTTTGGAACTTTTTCTCAAATTTTACTGCTTTCTCCCTTTCATCTAGTACATTTAGTTTAAATTTGAAATTATTTTGATCTGTGGTTCCCTTTCCTGTCATTTTGAAAGTAGAACTTTAATTATAATCACCCTGCATGTCTCAATGCACCACTTGTTTAGACAGCTGAACCCCTCTTGCGGCCGAGATAATTGCTATGTCCCTGAAAACACGCAAATGGAATCTCAACAAACTTTTTAAGGGCGTGAAGGAGACCTCTTTATAAGAGAGATTTAACAGAGTGAATTTTCTACCCATTTCTGTAAAAGTTATATAACACAAAAGGAAAAGGGAAGAAATGGAATTTGTACAAATAAGATACTTATACATCCTATTGTCATGAAAACAATCTTGAATCCATTTTATAGTCAGTTTTCAGCACAACAGTTCAGCAGCCTGAGAAGAAAACCTCCATTTAGTAATCAGTGTTTGAATGTTACCTTCTTTATACAATCTTCATCATTACATAATTTCCCTTGTTTGGGGAAGTTTTGTGAAAATATTTTTCTAACCCAGCTGTGTTTGGTTCTATCTAGACAATGCTTGACACATTTTCGGTGAGTTCTTCTTCACAACATTTGAATTTAAGAGGAAAAAAAGGCATTTGTTTATGCCTTTTTGCTTCAATATATTTACTTAATGACATTAATTACTGTAGATATATCTATTTAAAACAAACAAAAACATTTTATTGTAGGTCTAATATAAAACATAAAAATCAAAATATAATTCACGTTCTTTGTTGTATTCATCATAATAATGTCACCTACTAATAATTATGGTGCAAAACTGAAAGGTTTATAGACTTGTGCTCCATACACAGCTTTTTATTTTAAATTTTTATAATTCTTTGAATGTTTTCCCAAATTGAATAGCGTTTGTTTTGTTGTTTATTAATGTATAACCCAAATTAAAATTACTTTTGATTTTAGACATAAAATATATACTGATTCCGAAAACAATTTTGGACCAATTTAATTGAAAGGCTATTCTCTTATTTCAACATTTTAAAAAAAATAAATTAATAAAACGAATTTTTATATTCTATCACTGTTATTTATTTGTTTCATTGAAAAAATCAGTCACAAGTACAGGAGACTTACATTTAATCTTACAAATTAATTTTGTTTCTTGCCAAAGATTATATGACTGATAACAATGAGAATTTTTAATGCTTTTTAGCACATTTTTCACGTAGTGGAACAAAAGCGCTATTAGGACGCAAATTTCGCCTTCGTCTTCGTTCCATATTTTGTCGTACCTTTTCCTCAGTTAATAAGCAACCAATTGACCTCGGGTTTTCGGCATTTGGTTGCATTTGTGCCCTAGATGAGCCGAATCATATTTAAATTGAATCATTTTAAATTTTTTTTAGTACAGTACTATTTTTTGTTAGTAAAAAGTTCATTAGTTGCATTATTGTAAAATACAGCATGTGAAAAACGCGCTAAAATTACTTGGCCATGCCAATGATTGATATCTTGTTTCTGTTTCAATGAGTGCATATAGTTTTTTTTCTTCTGGAAACAGAGTTGACTAGTGAAAATCAAAATGTAGCTCTTATTTCTGTACTGTTGAGCTCAAGACACTACTGTAATTCAATTTTTTCATTAGTTGTGAATTTTGAATAATTTTTTAGATAACATAAGTTTCCAAAGATATTTACAAGCGAAATGCATACATTTTAAACCTTTTATTTTTTCAGATTACTTTATTTTTCGCAAACTCAAGACATTAAACAAGTTTTATCCTATTTTTCTTATCTTTAGTCAAAAATTGTTGTGGGACACATGATATATATATGCAAATATATAACTTTTTAATATCAAAATGATAGATTATATACCGACCTATATCAGCTCTTAACACAATTTTGGAAAACTTATCAGCTCAATTCTGGGAAATTTATCATTAATCCCGTTTTATTTTCAAGTATTCAACTCAGAAATCTCTCATTAAAATATTATATATATTCCAAACAAATAATTTTAAAAGATTAAGATCAAGCAAATGAAGAAACTAATAAGTTCATAAAAAAAACTTTAAAAATATTTTTAGAATGTCTGAATTATAACGAATTGTATATATTTAAATTAAAAAAACTCATAGCTGAAGTTGATAGAAATTTAAAACTTTACTTATTGTATATTTCTAAAGAGAAGTTTCTTAAAAATAAAAGCAAACGATATTTACGAGTATAAGATGAATAATACTCGAAACACTCGAAATTGCTCAAAGCTACGGCTAACGACAGGCGTACAATCTAGCCCAATGCCATGATGAATTTCGTGGGCCTCGATCTGACTACGTCAGACAGGTGGCATTAGTAACAACAACAAACTCGAGAAACACACTTTTCCTATTTAATTAGTATTTATTTTCCGCTACGAAAAAGTATGGAAAAAGCAACCCATATATTCAAATATCCAAGCTTGTATTTTTGCTGTTATTTAATTTTTGTTTTTAAATTATTATTAAAATGGTATTAATTATCGAGGAAATGGTAATTACTCTAATAGTAATTATTCTTCAGATGTTTTTTTTTTTTTCAAAAATGAGAAAAGATAGTAAAAAAAGGCATGCTATGCCTTAATTACGATTAATGCAATATTTTTAAAAATAAGTAAAAAATATTGTGTTCTTAAGAACATTTGATCATCCTATATCTGAATTTGTTTTTACTGAAAAAAAATGAGTAATGATAAATCACTTACGAAACTGAGTTATTTCTATGATTCAGACGAAGAAAAAAGACAATAAAGCCTAACGAATGAAATAATAATAACAAATTTATTTATGATGAAATAAAATTTTCAAATGATCGACATGGAATGAAGTTCAAAATTATAATTATTTGCAGAAATTATATATATATAAATATTGGAATTATAATTGTTTCTGCATTAATAAAAAGAGGCTTTAACAGAATCTGAAATTAATGAAACATCCACATTTTTTAATCCATAGAAGAAAATTTGTTCAAGCCGATATAGCTCCGCAAATCTTTTTCTATTAATGTAATATATATTTAAGGATGAATAATTTTATGATGAAGTAAGAATCAAATTTTCTGCTAAACATT
Organism: Trichonephila clavata; assembly: GCA_019973975.1. NCBI lineage: Eukaryota > Metazoa > Arthropoda > Arachnida > Araneae > Nephilidae > Trichonephila > Trichonephila clavata. Next base: position 100,628 of record BMAO01003289.1, on the reverse strand, counting down.
AAAAATGTACTAAAAAACTCAATGATAGAAATTTAAATGTTTGTTATATTTCAAAACAAAAAAATTATTTGAAAAAAATATGCTTTTTTTTTTAAATCCACAATACTAAATTTATAAAAATTATTTAAATCCTGTGGATTTCGACTACTTTTGAAGTTTTAAAGAATAATATTTAAATATTTGTCTTCAATTAAATCTATTCAAATGAAAAATTAATTAAAAAAATTATGTCACTCTAATTTTTGAAGTATTTTTATAACTATTTTAGAATTTTTTTCTTAGAATGACTTGAGTCGATATGCTTAATGCTGTCTTTGGTTGATTTTAAAGATTTGGACCCGAATTTGGAGCAATTTTTTTAGATATAAAGGAAATGAAAAATTTTAATATGATATTTTAGATTCACTATTCTTTAGAGAGTAGCATTTTTTTTTATCATACTGCCCTTTCTTAATAGAGTTGATTCATTTTTTCTGGTATAGTATGTGTTTCGCGTTTTCTCTCATATCTTAATGCATAGTTTCTTAAAATGTGGGGTGTGAATTTCTAAGGGGTGATACTCTACAAAGGCAGAGCAAGCATATCGATGAGTCGAAAAGAAAAGGTTTAAAAAAAATGACAAAATTACTAAAAGGAAGCAAAGCAAAGTATATACATTCAGGCATAATAAAAATAAAATACACATTTATACCGATATAATATACTTATAAATGTATCTGACTGTACAATGTATTTGATAAGTAATTTATCAATATTAAGTTAAGAACAAGATTAATAACTACTAGTGATTCTCATAGTCTTGTCATATACAAAATTATACACAAAATTTAATAATAATCTTGATAATTTGTACAGTTTATAATTAAAATCCTATTGTATTTTTAATTTTAACGTATATTATTATTGAATTTAATACATTGTTATTATATGGAGAGGAGCGATGGAAATTATATTTTTGAAAATTGGGTCGCAAATATTTACAGTTTCAGAAGCACTGCCGTAATGTTGAATGGTCTGTGACTTCATGTATTAAAACAAAAAAGAAAGTATTCATGGAATATTTTGAATTTTTAGAAGCATTACATTGTTAACAAAGGCGTAACTTATAATATAATTCAAATTCCCATGGATATTCAGGCATTTTTCTGTCTGAAAATGTGCGTCGCTATAAGTTCAGGCTCGCGTATTTTTACAGAAAACAGCTTTAAATACTCTTAAGTGTAAAAAAAACTGGAAAAAGTAGAAAAATGGACACTTCTTACTTTGAATGTTTTTATATTTAGTGGATTACATACTATAAAATGAAGACAAGAAAAATAATTCTGTGTATAACAGATTAGTATTATATTCTTAAATTAGAATGAGTCAGAGATTTTGTGAAAAGTGTTTTTCGAAATTGAGTTACAGATATTTACATTTTTCTTTACAATTATATTGCCGTGATTTGCTAAGAGGCTGGTTTTTAGCATTATAATATTAGAAATGACTGTGGAAATTATATCACCGATAATTAATATGCAAATGTTATTCAATATCGAGGAAAACTAATTGTGTAGTAGAAATATTTACTCCACAAAGTAGCTATTTGCATAAAACCTGATAGTGTAAATTAATCAAATAGGAAAATAGAAGAGAATTATGATATAATGAAAATTATTTTAGCAATAATGCGAGTTTCGTTATTAATATAAGAATGAAAATTTGTATTATTTGGAAAAAGTTGTTTGGTTATAAACGAAAGCGACAAAAGTCACAAAAAACCAGTGCAAATGCAAAAATGTAAATCTTACTCTGGATCGATTATGACGAGAGAGAGCTGTGGTTTTTCTTCTACCAAGAAATAATTTATTTAATTATGAGGAGAAAATGGTGAGTAATTAAAGTAATTAACGTTATTAACATAATGCAAATACTCAGCAAAAATTTTATTTATCAGATAAATTAAAGTGAATTTTTATTTGCATCTAGTTATTAGCTTCAGTAAAAGAAATAAAGGCAATTATTTATAAAAAAAAAAACAATATCCATTACATATACATTACATTAATTCATTAGAATAAACTTATGAAAAACGTTTTTTAAATATTAATGCAAGAAACAATTTTTGAAATGAAATTTTTTGGCAAAAAAAAAAAAATTAAGAAATAGAATGTCACATATTTTCAAAATATTCTCCTTTTTATGAAAAAAGTTTCTATGGTAATACTGTTTTGCCTATATATAACTAGGATTTCTGTACGGGAAGAAACATCATTACCTGCAAACATCATTTAAAAATGGATTTACTCTCTTTTTTTAATATATCAGAAATTAAACAAAAACACCCATTATTATTTCCACTGATTATAAATGAACATAACGTACATTTTTCAGAAATTTAAGTCAACCTCAGCATAGAAGTCGCAGCTATATTTATGAGAAATATTATGATTTAGAAGCATTTTTCATAAAAGGAGAATGTTTTTAAAATTTGTCATTCTCTCTTAGTTTTGTACCTAATTTTTAAAAAAAAAATATTTCTCTTTTTATTAATATTCTAAAAGCAGTTTTATATGTATATTCTAATTCAACTAGCACTAAAAATATACACTTCTGTTTGTAAAAAATGCAACACCATGAAGGAATCATCAGCATTAAAGGAACTTTGCAGCAAATTGCAATTATAGTTACGTAAAATAGTAAAGTTTCAAAGCCACCGCGCATGCTAAACGCGTATAAATAGAGGGCTGTAGCGGGACGTTGAAAATAGTTAATGATTATTTGTTAGTGGCGAACATTAAGTGAGACCTAAGTATGCCTCCACGATGAAATTAGGATAAATTCTAACAACTTACGGAGTTTGAATGGGGGAGGATTATCGGCCTTCAAGAAGAAGGATTTTCTTATCGTGCAATTGGAACTCGTTAGCAGCAGAACAGTTCCACAGTGATGCCAGTTTAGAAGCAGTCGACAGACGAGCACCAAACAAATCGAAAAACTGACAGTGGATGATGGAAGGTGACGGCAGCGCGCGACCATCGACACCTGCTCCGCATGGCGGTGAATGGGCTTACAGCCTCCTCAAGGCAGTTGGCAGCATGTTGATCTACTGCTACAGGTGTACTAATATCGACTTCGTCAATTCGTTGTCGTCTGTTGCTCCGCGGATTGCGGGCAAGGATACCTTTATTCAGGATTCCTCTCACGCCCAACCAACGACGTCTGCGTCTGCATGAGCACAGAGTCTGGCAAGCTGATTGGCACTTTCTTTTCAGAGGAATCACGCTTTAATTTGTGGTACCATGGTGGCCCCATTCGTGTTAGACGCTATGCCAGTTAACGCTGCCTTCCAGAGTGCGTTATCTAACGATATAGTGGCTTAAAACCCGGAGTTTTGGTTTGGAGTGTGATTTCGTATCATGGACGATCCAATTTGCTTGGAATTGAGGGTAATCTTAATAGCAAAAGGTACGTCCGCGGAGTGCTACAGCCTGAAGTCGTTCCCTTAATTCAAGACATCCCTAGACCTATCTTTCAACAGAATAATGCACGTCCACATGTTGCAAAGACTATTCGTGACTTTTGTTCAGCCCAACACATTCGACTTCTTCCTTGGCCTGCTTATTCACCGGATATGTCGCCTATTGATCCCGTGTGGGATTTGTTTGGTCGGCGCCTCACTCTTGATTCGCGTCCTGAAGCTTCAAAAGAGGAAATTTGCTGCGCATATAAGCAATGTGGAATTCTCTTCCACAAGCAGACATTAAAAATCTGTATCATTCCATGCCACGTCGTATAGCAATACTAATTCCAGCGTGCGGTGGCTAAGCCAAATACTGATTTCAATCCTTAATATTGTTTTTTTGCTTTGAAAATTTCGTCAATTTTTTGTACCAATACAAGTCGTGTGAGCATTAAATTACATTTAATGCTGATGATTCCTTCACGGTGTTGCATTTTTTTAGAATGAGCAATTTAGAAAAAGAAATAATAAATTTACACGCTTTTTTAAAATCACAGTTACCTCAAATAAGTAATACATTAAAAATAATTTTGCTCTGAAATCAGCGAAGCTTCATTTAAGGTATCCGACTACCCTAAAACTGTTAATTTTGTCGAAAATTGACAATTTTCTTTTGATTTTATTGCATAGGCCATCTTGTTAGCTTTATAAAGATACAAATTTTATTATTTTCCATTCACTAAAATATAAACTATAAGTGTTTTAGTAAAAGCAGATGCCATTACTTTAAACAAGATGTCATACTTTTAAACGCGTTTTTCTTGAAATGTGTTTTTTTTTTAAATGCTCAAACGGGGCCAGCGATTGCTAAAAAAGTTCTGAAAATAGTTTATTGAAATTTTTTGTGTATGTTCTGTATATTAGTACAATTGTTTAACTTTCAATCACTGTTTTATTACATTTTTTTAGTCCCTTATGTTACTATAATCACTGTTTTTTAAAGCAATTTCATGTAATACATAACATAAAGTAATATAAAAGTATATAACATGTAATACATAACATTCTTATCCTGAATGTCATTTCAAAAATGAATAGCATAGCAACACATCAGAATTGAAAATTGAAAATTTGTTCATAAAATTTTGGTTTAGATTGGCCCGCGTTTAGGTTATTTTTTGTAAATTTTTACCAGTTTTTTCTCATTTTAGTAAGAATAATTCATTTTTATCTTCTTATTTTTTGCATATTTTTCTTCAAATGTAATAAAGAATTCTAAAAACAACAAAAAATTTCCCATATCTCCATTTTTTTAAAAATAAAAACGTTCTCGCAATTAGTCGGATACTTTAAAATGGAATTCCCTTTGTGTGTGTGATCTCTGAAATTCTTTTTACAATTACTTTTTTTTTGTTAAATAACTCCTATTTGCAATGTCAAACGATTTAGAAAAGTCTTTGTAATACGACTGCCAAGTGAAAATTAATTTTCGACTTCCTTCAGTAACGACATTCGAATGCATAATTCTGACATATTATCAGCAATAATAATGATTTGTTAACACTCTACTGTTTTTAGTTTTGCTTGAATGAATATCGTTGACTTTTTTTCAAATGAAATTTTAACAGTGAAGAAACAAACTGAGATGTAACCTTTGGAATCCGACTGTGCCACTCTAAAAAAAGAAATATAACGTTTTATGAGTGTCTATTACGACTTTTTCGGAAAATAAAATGACCCATGGGAAATCAAGTATTAGTTCAATGGGTGGGAGTCTCGGTAATAAAAAATTTTGTTCAAGACCGTTGAATAAAGAATGTTTCCTTAATAGAATGTTCCCTGAAAAAACTGTTGAATATATATTTTCTTTAGAAATATTTTTTAAAAAAACTCAATTCTTTTGGTTAGGAATTGTTTCTTTCGACCAATACTTTGGAAATAGAACTTTGTTTTAGTTTCTTTGTAACATTCAGCATTATGAAAAACTTCCTTCTTTCCTCAGTTGCCAGACAGTCCAGGGTGGAACTTGGTCTTCTCAAGAAGCCTTTTCCAGGCCTGCTAGTGTTCTCCAATTCTTAGTTCTCAAAATAGGAGATCTTTTTCTAGGCCATCAATCCATCTAAGATTTGGCCTTCCCTTTCTTTGTGTGCCTTTTGGTTGGGCATTGAAGACTTTTTAATGGCGCGGCCTTCGTTCATTCCGACAACGTGACCAACCCAACTAATAAAATTGTTGTATTTTGATGAAATTAATGTCAGATTTTTTTTTGTGACCGATATAGCTCGAAATTTGATCTTCTTCTCCACGTTCCATTTTCTTGAATTCCTCCAAAAATAAATCTTAAAATCTTCCTTTCGTAGATACTTATTCTGTTTTCATCTGCTCGATTCATGGAACAAGTTTCACATGTATAAGTTAATGCTGATATTAAAAGACTTTTATACAATAGAACCTTTGTTTTTCTTTTAATTACATTCGATTTCATATATTTTCGTATTCTATTAAGACATCTATTAGCTATTGTAATTCTCTTTTGGATTTCAGTAGTTATGAAAAACTACCTATATATTTATTGGTAATTTTTCAGGCTGTTATTTGAATTTATGTTTTGTAGTTTTTATGCCCCAAAACATATTTGTTTCTTTAAATTTATAATAATTTGATTTTTCAGGAGTATATATGCTGTGTAGGAATATTTTTTACTGATATAGATAGATAGATATATTTTAAACTATGTAAATTTAGCCGTCATGTTGCTTTAGAATGCGAAGTAAGCTAAAAGTCAAATCGAATCGAATAATTCTTTTCTGTAAATACTATCAAGTCTTTTTTTACCTACCAGACTACAGCAATGGATCTTAAACTTTAGTCCGTGGACTCCCGAGGGTCCCCAGCGCCTTTCTAGGGAGTCCACGAATGTTTCTCATTTAATGTTAAGATTTTTTCTATGAAAAAGGCCTCGTGGAAAAATTGAAGGAAGTACCATCCTAGACTAAATCACTAAACCGAAAACACACTACTGAGGCATATATACCAGAAGAACAGCAGATAGAAATTTCCATAGATGGAGGTTTGACATTGGCTTACAAAAAAAAGTCCCTTCTAAAGTTTAACTATCAAAAAAATTAATAAAAAATTAAAGCAGAAAAAACCCCATGAACAGTTTTATGTAGTATATTATAACGTACCTGGGGAAAAAATTTTGAAAGAAAAGAAACGTATTTAAAAAAAGCCTTAAAAATTTAAAAAATGTTTTAAAAAGTTCAAAAAATTTAAATTTTACAAACATTTTGCAACAAATTAAAAAAATTTGTATGCAATTATTATTAAATATTAACCTTTGAAAAATACAATTGAAACCAAATATCGAACATTTAAAATAAAAAAGATTGTGAAGATGGCAATACATCGCATTAAAAGGAAAATTTTCAAATGCTACCGAAGAAACTCCATCAAGAAAGATATAAATACAAAAGTGTACCACTAGACACACTGGGCCCTGTCAAAAAGATGCAAGGAAGAAGAAGTTCAACATGTGGTTAGCCAATCTTTAAAGGACAATAAAATAACAATAACATGAACAAAATATGATAGTTTTGCCTTCAAATATCATTCCTGTAATGTTAGCGAAAAGTGTCTATGATTCGTGTCTTTTATTAAAGTCACGCATATTTGAAACATTTCAGTTCATTTTGATTGGATTTTTTTTTTCAAATTATCTAAGAAATATTGAAAAATCCTTAAATTAGGTAAGTATACTTTTTCTCTTAACCCGGCAATTCACGTGCAGGGTATATCATACCCACCTCCTCACTTTTTTCAAGATTCCATCTAAACCTTTTTCGGGTATGTCATACCCTGCGCATAAATCGCTGTTAAAGTTTTAAATGAATGAGCTCGCCTTAAAATCTTTCTTATGCAATGAGGTATTATTGTAGTTCTGATGAAAAAATGTGATTTTGAAGTTATTAAATAGGTACAATATTTAATAGATATAGTACAGCAGTATTTTCGGATGAAGAAAGACTTTTTACTTGGAAGATGAGGAAGAATCGAATGATGAAAAAGTATAATAGCAAGTATGATTCTTCTGTTGAAATATATCCAGATAATTAAGATGAGGGAGCAATTATCGTCCTTGATAAAATGACCGCAACATATTCAATGGCTAGAAAATCTAATCGTTAGCCTATGACAATATTTTTTATGTTGTTGAACGTTGCGACAATAAATGCTCAAATTATTTCGTTAAGTAGGCAGAAAACACCTACTAAATATCGAACCAGACGCTTGTTTCTGAAGTGTTTTGGATTTAGATTATCAGAAAAAGAGAAAAAACCAGCAAGAAATGCTTCTACGAAATTTTAAAAAATAAATTAAGCTCCAGTGAAAACATCACATTCACTCGCGAAGAAGACTAAAGGAGTGTATAAACAATGTCTGAATGCCCTAATAGAAGTAACAGAAAACTAAATTTACTTGTGAAAAGTGTAATAAATAAATTATGTGTCCTATTTTTCTTCCTTTTTCACCTTTGCATGCAAATTTTACGGTAAAAAAGAATGCAAACACCTTTGGGTATAAGATTAGGTGAAGTTAAGGTCGATTTTTTTAAGTGTGAAGTGACGGGTTGATTAAATTATACATTGGAATTACGCTTTCTATTGTGTGCAATAAAATTAAATATAAAATAAAGGTTTAGGCTCTCTCAGGTTAAAATATTTCAATTGTATATAAATACGAAATTAGTAATCACTCGGCCTCAGTGTGTAATACTTTAACAAGAGACTGAGATTTTGTGTGAATTTTTGTGAAAATGAATTTCCTTAACATTTTATAATATATATATAAACGGCATCTTTATAAAGTCAGTAAACGACAAAAGTAGTTCATCTCTCGAAGAAAGAAAGATGATGGATAGTCTGTAGAAACCCGGACACTTACCGGAATTTCCGGCACGGAAAGAGGATCTAAGAAGTTGATCTCATGTTCCCTGTCATCCAAGTTCGAAGCATTTTTCTTGATATCCTCTCTTGAAGGAGATCTATAAAGATGAATGAAGGGAACAGTTTGGGATCCTATTATTTGAAAGAAAATATTTTAGGAAAGATAAAAGCTCAGTTTTTTATGGGCTTTCTTATAGTACTCTAGAACATTTTTGGGATTATTATATATTGAATAAAATGCTACGTGATGATTTTAACAATAGATAAAAATTATTTGTTAAAATAATACATTAATTTTAGGTGCGATTGATTTTTGTTATACTTTTACATATTGAAATTGCATTCACCTGTTTGAAATAGATCAGTCAGTTTGTTGACTTAGAGGTAACGTGCGTGCCTCGAAAGCCCAAGGTTCCGCATTCAATCTTGGCTGAAATTGATAGATTTTTCTGGTTCTGAAAATCAAAAGCGCACACACATACTCATGTCATATGATTAAATAATATATAAAATATCCCTTGAGTATCAATTTGGGGCTCTGGAGCTCTTGGAAAAATTGAGGCGTCTAAGAACTCTTAAATTGTAAATTTTTCAATTTTTTGAAAAAAAAATATTTGTCAAAGCCTCAACATTTCTGAGCATTTTGATATCAAAATTTTATTGATACTGTAAAACTTCCGAAGTTATTGAGAAATAACTAGTGAAACTTGAACAAAAACCCTGTTTCGTTCTTATCATTAACTTCATTTTTCTCAAAACAGAAAATTTTAGGTGGCGAGCAGAATTTCTCAGAAACTATTTATGATATCAATTTGAAATTTCTTACATGTGTTCAAAATAAGGCTCTTCCTAACTTATAAAAAACAATTTTCAAAAAAAAAATTAATAGAAATTTTTTTATTCGAATTTTAATTAATTTTTTTTAATTAAAATTTTTTTATATAATTGTGTTTGAAAAATATTATTTTTCTCTAAATTTCTTAAAAGTCAGTATAACTTCAAAAGTGAATACTTTTATATCAAGTAAAGTTAATTTTGTAAATTTTGATCAATTTTGTACTTTAGAATCCTGCACGGTGTAATATACTGGTTTTCGTATTTTTAAAAAATTGTCCAATTCATATTTCTCTATTTTTTTAAATTATTTTTTCTGAAATTCTCTGAAAATTTGGGAAATAATGTAAATATATATGATTATTCTGTGGTAAAAGTGTCAAAGGATTGTTTTGTTTTATTGCTATGTTACATTGGTTTGAAAAAGGACGTTTTTTTCGAGTACAAGGATATCTGTTAAGGGTCCTGAGACCTCTTAAATCATGGCAATATTTAGCCTCCAACAGTAAGTCCCTCGCAGGGGACTTGCCGTGTCGACAAAGATTTAGTTGCCAAAATGCTGCCATTTGAGAAAGAAAATTACTTTGGGATGAAAGGTTTATGAAATTCGTTGGACACTAGTGCACAACAAAAACTTTGCAGCATGGATGTTTCTTGCTTTTTGTACGGATGCTCCTACATTTTTTTTAAGTTAATATCACTCTCTATGTAAGATTGTGTGCATCATTTTTATTTTCAAACAATATATCCATACATGTTCTTAATATTAAAATTTATGAAGAGAAGATAAAAACAATTATATAAAAATGTAATAACAGCAAAGCTGTAAGACCTTCTAAGCGCTAGTTTGGCCAGTTTTGCACATTCCGATTTAAAAAAAGACGCTTTTACAAGATAAAACAATTTCCCCTATTGTTGCTAAAGTCCCTGCTGAGTTTCTCAAACGTTCAGACAATCCGGTCACATAAATCTGATCACTCTTCTTGTATGCTCTTTGTTACAATCTGTTAGCAGAGCTGGCCTGCTTATGCTGTTGTATCGAGACAACAACAGACAGATCATGATTAAATTCCACTTACATGACCGCAGACCCGCCAACTCAACGCAAGCGACCGCCACCTATCTTTGTTTAATAAAGTTGTAGAATGAAAAGGGTTAGAAATTTTTGACTTAATTCATCGTAATAAGAAATTTATTCTCTTTTACGTTATGTTTTGAGTTTATCTATCACTTTTATAAATATAAAAAAATGCAACATTATATTTAGTACTAAATACATATTTTTTTCTGTAAATTAAATATATATATGATAAGCAACTGTGTTTTTTTCTGAAACGAAGAGTGTTATGTTAATCAGATATATTTGAAATTAAATGCTTTTTGTGTGTGTATGAAATGGAATCAGTATTACTAAAACTTTGTATTGAAACAAACATTCTGAGCAACTATTGTTGAAAACCTAGAATTTTTATTAAGTTTTAGATTAAAGTAATTAAAAAAACGCACATATACTTTCTAATCTTCTTATTTAATTACTCTTTACCGAAAATTTTTATCAACTAATTGCGAGAAGCATGAAGAAAAAAATTCTTTTTATAAGTATATATGTTATTACACACACACACACACATATATATATATATAAATCTTTTGTGCGTTTGTGTGTGTGTATGTGACTAAACTCCTCCTAAACGGCTGGACCGATTTTGATGAAATTTTTTGTATGTGTTCAAGTGGATTCAAGAATGGTTTAGATTCGCATTTTAGTCCGATATTGCAGTTAGTTAAAAATATGTTACTTAAAAATGTTAAAAAACTGGTTTTTGTTGCCAACTTTGATTTGTCTGCATTGTTGTGACGCTGCTGTTTTTACAACAATGACAAAAGTTGGCGTCGAAAATCAGTTTCCAGCCAAACTGGAATTTCGTGACTTTGCTGTGTTGACTGTATTAATTAACTTTGTTTAAAAAATTATAGTTTTAAAAAAACTAAAAAATACGCTTTTATACTATAAATTGAACTAAAAAGTAAAAAAAAAAAAAACAATTCTTAATATAAGAATAAAATGATGAATAAGAAAATTAATGTCATTGAGGTAAGAGCGTGGGGTGTTCTATAAATATATCAATTGTTATAATTTGTATAACTTCTATTCCGAGTTAGTGTAAAAATGCAGCACAAAGCACCCCACGCTTCTACCCCAATGACATTAGCTTTCTCGTTAGTCATTTTATTCTTATGTTAAGGATTATTATTTTTTGTTTTTTAGTTCAATTTAGTTTAAAAGCATGTTTTTTAGTTTTTTAAATTAACATTTATTGATTGTTGAATTTAACCTTGAGTTTGATATTTGGAACCGGAATTACGTGTCTGTTGGAATTAGTCTTGCTCTTCAATGGATATTAATTAAAGGGTCTGAAGTGTATTTTTTCTCTCTGTTTACGAGGCCTCGAATGAGTCCCGTATTGTTACATTAGATTCCGTATCTATAGAACAGGTCAAACAATTAAAAGTGCGTTCAATAAAAAAAGTTCGAATTAAAATGTTAATTCATATCATTACTTCTAAACGTATTACTTTATTATAATAAAAAATATTTAGCTGTTCGAAGAAATTTTTTTTCCACATGCACGAGCCTTTTTTTTTAAATTTTTATTTTCAGAAAAATGTTTATATTATGGTAAGAAATTGCTAACAAGCACCCACCCTCCACTTTTTCACATAAAGAACACTTTTTTTGTTTGTTTTATTTGTAATAACCAAAGTGTATTTTACACTTGCATATAATTAGTTTTAAATTAAAACTCTCTCTTTAGGGTCGTGACGGGGCTATTCGCGAGATTTCAATACTAATCCTCTTGGGAAACTTTGGGGCTAGCATTTATACTATTTCACAGCCTCTTCAGGAAAAACACGAGATAGTTATATGTTAATTAGTTCGACTATATAAAGTCTATATATATATATATAGATTCTGTAATTATAAGAAGAAGGAGTAGCCACAAGCTGGCATGTAAGTATATCGACGGTGAATTACTTCACGAACTTAGCGTGTGTTTGATAGATATAAATTACAAAAGTAAATGGTTAGATTGACAATCGATGATAACAGATTCAGTACCGACCTGAGGTTAGCAAGTGTTCGTCTCCTTGTCCATTCTGATAGCCGAGATTATTTAGAATTGAATATTGAATTGAATATTGGAATTGAATATTAGATTTGAGTATTAAAATTGAGTGTTAGGATTAATTAACGTATTAGGGAATCACTCCTAGGTTTCTACTTATAATTAAACTTGAATATAAATATAATTGTTATTATGGCTTTTGTTGGTAATGATATGTTTCCTCCCACGCTTAGAGACGAGCCGGGCGGAGTGAGCGGGGTCCAAAATAGGACCCAGCCACCACAGGGTTACACCTTATTCTTTTAGTCACTGAATCTGGAATTAGTCTTCAAATCTGGAAATGGTATATGGAATAAGTCACCAAATCTGAAAATGGCATATGGAATTAGTCGTTAAATTTGGAAATTGTATATGCAATAAGTTGCCAAATCTGGAAGTGGTATATGGAATTGTCACCAAATCTGATTATCGTTAATCCTGATGATAATGAAAAGGACAATGGAACAAAATTATGAAATTATTGTATTGTCATCGGTCCTTGACAAGTGTGCAAAATTTCAAATTAATCCGAACTTTTAAAGTGGGTAAAAATCAAGTTCTAAGATTCCGTTACATACAAGTGACACATATGATTAACTTGAAATATGTTACTAAAATCCCAATTTCTTCAATGTTTTACATTTTTTTTACTAATTTCTGCGTATTTTCTTGGATTTAAACTAAAAAAAAAAGAAAAAAATTACAACTATTTTTCAAGTACACTCACTTCCAAAAGTTAAGCCACGCTGCAGGTAGTCGAGATGGAACATTGTAAAACAATTTTTAAAAATTATGGAAAATCTTTCATTAACGATGTTGATTATTCAGGTAACACTTCTCACATGTATAGCAAACATTCGGTAAACTTTCTTTTCAATTTTTCGATGTCAATGATCAGGTGAAATCCTTTCTTCCGGCTTTAAATGTCATAATTGGTAAACCCCTTTAAGGATGGATAAAGTCACAATCAGGTGTAATACTTGAACGGATTGCATAAAATCACAATTAGGTATAACATCTGACCGGCTTGCATAAAGACACAATCAGGTAGCACCTGAACGGCTAATGAAGTTTCGTTCAAGTGAGTTTTCTTGAGGAACTGACATCGAAGGCAGATGAGCGAAGCACCAAGCAAAAGCGGATGAAAAAGTAACAACGATGTACTTAAAATAGTATTGACAAATATTAGTGTCCGCAGGGTGGAAAGCAAAAAAAAATTAAAAATATAAAAATAATTATATACATTATAAGCAAACACGTTTGAGAACCTAGCTCAAGAATCGACAAGGATATTTTTCTCTCATATCATTTCATATACTGCAAGTTTAGAGGGTTTCTATGTTTACTAAAAATGTTTTGAAGATAAATAGAGATGTTTTGTAATCTATGGGAAATGCTGTATTTTCTTGAGGGATCACTCTGCTGAATTCTAAATTGAACCGTGAAGTCAATGTTAGGGGTGATTTAATTGTTTTGTGATTTTACTTCAATTATTGTAGATTTTTATTTCGCTTAAATTCTTCAACTATTTCTGAATGTGAATTCTCATAACTATTGAAGGTGTCATTACAAAACACAGTGGTAAATGTTAGAGTAATCTCTGGCAATGACAGCAAGATGGTCTTGCTTTTAATAATCTACCAAATAATTTTTTGACATTTTGGAAGGCATTACGTTTTTTCGGGCCAGATGAAATCTCAGTGGACTGGACATCTCTTCAGAATCAATGAGTGACGTAAAATCTGACGATTCTGAATGCATGTCTTGATTTAACTTGAAAGAATTCAGAGAGAAATCATCGAAATCCTTTGGATCGTCAAAATCATTGAACGACTCCATTTCAGTGACATTTGTAAAAGAGCTTGAATTTGCTGTAGATGCCAGCGATCCATTGCGTTCCGCTGGAGTACATTGAACAGCGGCGTCTATTAGACAAATTGCAATGGAGTTGGTGAAAGCGCTTTTATTTGGAAGAGGGTTTTCGTTCTTCAAGATTTCCAAATCATGATATTGAAAATCGGCATTATTCATTTCAAGCATTTTTTCATCATCTTTGTGTGGAGTTTCATTGGAAAAACCTTCACGTGCTTGAATGAATGAGTTTTCGGTTTCAGTAGCATCTAAAACATCACCGATTAATGTTAACGAAGAGCATGATTTATTGCTGAGACATCTTTCTAATAGATTATCAATATCGGAACCTGTGAAAAACGATGATCTGAATTATCTTCATCATCCAGATCCATATCAAATTTACTATCATCGTTTGAAATAGTATTCTCAGCATCAATATCAAGTTTAGTAAAATCTTGTTTAGCCAGTTTACTCTTAAAGCGTAAAATCTTCTTCAAGAAATCAATAAATATGAAGTATGGTATCAAATGAATGCTGTCCAATATATCAAAATGGCAAAAATACCTTAAGGAGACAAAACAGACAGTGCAAAAAAACAAAAGCACCCATGAAAATCTCCTACGCCATTTCTCGCTTCTTCTTTGAAAGAAGCGAACTTTAAGAAATAGTTTTCAGCAGTCAATTTGCCACTAAAAAATCACAGCCTCACTTGTCGCTTTTGAAACAATAATAACACAAATGCTTTTTTTCCCATTATTAGGGAATTTATACAATAGAGGCTACCTAACTGAAACAATGATATGTGCATCCTCTAATTGTTGCTTCTTGTTCCATTATCACACAAATTCATTACGTTTCTTATTGTTTAAAAATATTTAACTGTATGCTTGGAAACTGTAACTGCTGCAGAGAAATATTATCCACGTTAGTCAGGAAAATTACATTTTTAAAATTAGATTTAAGTGTATGCAAATATTATTGAATATTATTCAGAATTCAAGGATACAGTTTTTGCAATACAAATTAGTATTACATGTGAATACATCAATTTTTAGTTCAAGGGTTCATGAAAATTCCTATACTCATGAAAGAGATGCATTGAAAACTGATAACTTACTCGTACTAAGTAAATTATCAAAATTTCAGCTTGCGAAGTAAAATCCTCAGCAGGCTTCATTTGGAAGTAAATATTTTAAATAACATAATAGATAATTGTACAATTATGATTTTTTAAGCAATCAATCAGCAGAATAATTTCCAGCATTACGAATTTCTTAAATTCTATATCCGTTTCTTTCAAATTTCAGTCCCTGTTGAGAACACTCTTTTGGAAATAAGAATATGTATCAAATTATTAGTCTGTATTTAGTTGCCTCTAAATATGACATCTTCTACATAGAAGACCAGAAGTAACTGTGTTGTTTAAAATAGCAATAACTTGTGACGGATCTATACGCGTCCTTCAACTAATCCTCTTGAGAAATCTTTGGGCTATCAACCACAACCAACCCTTTTGAAGAATCCGTGATAAGCAGACTAGGTCAGTTATATGCAGTATAGGGTTTCTAGCTAGTGAGATGAATAGATGAATAGAGGGATAGATGGAGTTACCTGCAGATTGAAATATAGAGAAGCTGACGACAAGGAAAGATATCTACCAATCAGGTATTTGTAAACATTGATAGCGCGTTTCGGGCATTAAATAGTTGATGATATTTAAGTGACGATTGGTCACCATAGCTTCATTGTAACTCAAATATTATAGTAGTGAGTTGATCCATAAAAGAAGGATCAATTTAATAGATGTCTTATAATTCGCGTCTCTCGTAGTTAAATCCCCTATTGCTTTGAATTGGAACATCTCATCTTGTTTGAATAGTTGAATTGTGTCTGTTGATAATTCGTGTGATGAATTAAGCAGTTGAAAAGTATTATGGCGAGTCACATCCTTCACTTCTTCACACATCTCTAGCCGGGTCTGAGAGTAGGTCGCGTATGTTACAAACTTTAGTGAAATTTTTTTGGCAGAGGTATTGCAGAGGGTGCTTTTAAACTACTGAAACATAGTTCACAGTTGAATTACGAAAAAATGCACAACTATAGCGTGAGTGAAAAGAAATATCTAATAATTTGCTAATTAAATCTAGATATTTCCCGTTACCTTGCAAAGAGTATACGTGTGTCATTCTAATTTTAAAAATAAAACTTTTGAATCTTAAGAATATAAAAAGTCATGTTTTTATCAATAAGCTTAGTAAACCAATGTTATCAAAAAATTCAAGTCATACAGGTGTTGCAATAGTTTT
The DNA here is from genome assembly GCA_019973975.1 of Trichonephila clavata. NCBI lineage: Eukaryota > Metazoa > Arthropoda > Arachnida > Araneae > Nephilidae > Trichonephila > Trichonephila clavata. The sequence goes on along the minus strand of BMAO01003289.1, from coordinate 84,079 downwards.
TTTTCCAAACTGAACTATTCCACTCATCTAAGAGACTTTTTAAATACTAATTTAAAAATGTATTTCAATATGTAACATTGTATAAAACATTTTTTATTAAACATAGCAAATTGTATTCATTTCAAAATGTAAAACGCATTTTGGTCCATCATGGACTGGGATTAAACAAATGCAGTTTCACCTTTGAATTTTTTATAAATATCTTCGGTAATGAATGTACAGAGAAGAACGTCGTTTATCCGAGCGTTTATTATCCGGAGCGTTAAATATCTAATCCAAAGTCCGGATACGTTTTCGAATAGTGCAATGCTTAACACTTGTTTCGCGTGGGGACAAAAAGTGCCGAGAAAACCAAAGGTGAGGGATATTTGGGGAATTTCAGTTGTGTGAGTTGGTAAACATCTGCGTGGAATAATAGATCAGTTTATTTCCAAGTAAGGGGATGTATGCGTTCTCTTTTGTTGATGTAGAAACCTGGATAGCATGCGATGCAGAAGACTGTGGATTTCAAATGCTAAATAATGACGAGACAGTGATTTCCGTGCAAGAAGAATCCAACTTTGTCGACGATGAAACGCGTGAAGACGAGGGCAACAACAGCAACAACGAAAGTAGCAAGGGTCCATCAAATTTTGAAACATTTTCTGCGTTAGAGACAGCTATGGAGTGGTACGAACAACAGTCAGAGTGCTGTCTTACTTAACTACTGCTGCTGAAGAGATTCAGAGACCTTGCAGTGGAAAAACGAAGGTGTACAATGGTACAGCAAAAAATAAGTAATTATTTTCCACAATCGCGGTAAAATTGCGACATTTTGCACCTATTTAGCTTTTTCTTCAAGCACGTTTCCCGCATCTGATGATTTTCAATATTTGTATAGTGTCTAATATCATATACTGCATGGATTGCATTCGGGTTTCGGTTATCCGAACGGTGTCCGGTCCCAATTGATTCGGATAAACGACGTTCTACCTTATGCCTAACTGTATGTGCATGTGTGGCTTATAGTTTGGCTACATTATATCTCTCGAAATTAATTACTGTCAAGTCAGTCATTTAATACATTGTAAGAGACGTAAGCGTTGGTGAAGGGTGTTCCACAACAGTAACCGGAAAGGAATTGATGAGTTTTTGGCGAGGGTCTAGACTACGACAATCATGGTACCTATTTTGGTAAATGTTTCGTTTCTCGTTTAATGTCGTGATTTAGAAATCATCCTTCGACCGGTGGACCACCAGGACATTTAAGAGTGACCTCGCTTACTGAGACCTAATAAGCGCATACTAAAAGAAGCATACTAATGTATCGCCGACGCCAGCTAGACTGAAGAATTGGCCTTTCACAATCAATACGACTGTGTTTTCTTAAGCAAATGATTCAATAAATGTGTGGATTGAATATGCAACTTCATTGGAAGCGAACGATGACGCTTAACACATTCACTTCCACTGTAGGGAAAAGAACGATCATTGCAATGTCGTCCGTTGAAAGGAATTTTCCCCACACACCGACTGAAGGGGAGATTGAGACATGATCTTACATGGGATCCATGGGATTAGGTTTCCAATGTTGATGTCTTATCCCGCGATGACGCGGGACTCGGCAGCGAATAAATATAAGTACAAACGTTGACTGTACATTCATCGGTTCAAACATGCTTTCGCAGCATTAAGGTATCCGACTGGTTGCGAAAACTTTTTTTTTTAAATGAAGATATGTGGATTTTGTTGTTGTTTTTAGATTTTTTTAGTACATTTAAAGAAAAATTTGCTAAAATTAAGAAGAGGAAAATAAATTATTATAACTAAAATGAGAAAAAATGGGTAAAAATTGACAAAAAAAAAACATAAACGTGGTCCATTCTCTACCAAAGGTTTATGAACAAATTTTCAATTTTTCAATTCTGATGTGTTGCTATGTTATTCGTTGTCGAAACGACCTTTAAGATAAAAGATATTTTAGCTTTTACAAAAACTAGAGCACTTTATCTCAGTTACTATATGAAATTGTTTAAAAAATATTGATTATATTCACATAAGGGACTGTAAATTTTGAAATAAAACACTGATTTATAAATCTGAAGGTTAAAACACTCTACTATTATACAGAACTTACTCAAAAAAGTTTAGTTAATTATTTACAAAACTTTTTAAGCAATTGCTGACCCCGTTTGATTATTTTAAAAAAATCACATTTCGAGTAAAACGTGTTTTAAAGTGTGACATATCTTGCTTAAAGTAATGGCATCTGCTTTTACTAAAACACTTCTAGTTATTGTTCTAGTGAACGGAACATGATAAACTTGGTATTTTACTAAAGCTAATAAGATGGCTTATAAAATAAAATCATAAAAAAATTGTCAGTTTTTGGCAAAATTCACAATTTTAGGTTAGTCGGATGCCTTAAATACGCCTACGATCTGCGGTGTAACAGTTGCTCTTGGTTGTTCAAGCATTCAACTTGAAAATTTTGTGTTGCTTGCGTTTTTGTAGTAAAAATAGTAATCTGCATTTTTTTAAATAAAAGACAAAAGTCGACAATAAGTTTTAAGAAAGAAAACATACACTTTTAATAGAATAGTCACTGAGTGCACCATAACACCTTAAAAAAATTATAAGTAGCCCAGCATTTCTCAAACTGTGGGGCGCACCCCCTAGGGGCGTGTTAACTCTACGAGAGGGGCGCGAGTATATTGAAAAGTTGTAAAAAAATATTATTTAAAAATTATTAACTTACTGAAAGTAAACAATCAAAATACATTTTGACATCATAAAAAATAAAATACACATTTACACTTTTATAATAAACTTACAAATGTAACAGTGTCGCACAATGTGTTTCTTAATTAATTTAACAATACTATAAAAACAAGTTTAATAATTAGCAATGACCCTATGGGCTTGTCATGTACAAAATTATATACAAAATTAACACATCTTGATAATTTGTACGGTTTACAATTAATTGCTTAACTGCCGATAAAATGTTACTCATCCGTTCCCCAAGGCTACGCAAAGAAAGGGGGGGGGGAGAAAAAATAAATAAATTAGCAAATTCTCTGAAATAAGTAAATCTTTCACAAACTCACTGTCAAGGTCATTTTATTGCTTTCCAAAGTCTTCGGAATAACTTATGGATAGCAGTGCACAAAAAGATGATGCTGCGGCAAGACGTATATATACGTCCGGGGCAATTAATCTCGCTTTGGGTGAGCGAGAAGTTAAAGTCATATTGTATTCTCAAAGTATTGTTTTATTGAATTCAACACATTGTTATTCTAAAAAGGGGAGGGGAGCGTAGGGAAAATTATGATTGAATATGAGGTCGCTAATATTGAAAGTTTGCGAACCACTGAAGTAGCCCGTTTTCTAGAAAAGTCATCCCACCCCTGCTATAAAGTGTATTTTCGAATAATTCATTTTAAATGATAATTAAAACAAATATATATCACTATGCAGTACAGAACACACACATCGTAATGCTGAAACGGATTTTGTGCTTCTCAGATCAAAACATCAATTAAAGCTTCTGCAAATCATTTGAAGTTTATTACGATGGTAATGAAGATTAATTGGAACAGAGAGAGAGATTTACGCTTACTATCTTACAGTTAATTAGAAAACCGAACATTAAAGGGTTGTAATAATCATGATAACAAACAGTTACGGGGTGTTTAGATCAATAATGAGGTGGAAAGAGAGGAATATCGTTTTAATTGTGAATTCCAAGTGAAAAGATTAAATTAGAGGAGAAATTTCTTCTTATTTTCAATTATGTTAATCCTAATAAAAAATGTTTAAGGACGCAGTGCGATTCAAATGACAAAAATCATTTAAAACTCAAATATAATTTTTTTTATCCTAAATTATCTTTTATATATCTTTCTATAATCTTACAAAATTTAAAAGCTTAATAATTTTCTTAATAAAATTTCTTTATATACCATGTTTTTATAACCATTTTTATGCCTTGCCATCCACTTTTGAGCTATAGTCTAAACTTCAAGTCTCTAGCTCATCGGGAAGTTAGCTTAAAACCAATTACAAATTCCTCCCAGACAGACATACCAGAAAGCAAGTTAATTAAAAAATATGGTAACCTGGGGCCCTTCTTTAACCCTAGAGCCACTAAATTGTATACGTAAATGCAACTCGACGTGTGCTACCGACAGGTGGTCTTTGTGTAAATTCGCGTAAGTTCCGGAGTTACGGGCCCCTATCGAAATCGAGGCCTACTTCTTCGGGGGCCCGGGTTCGATACTAGATATACTTTTTCCACATCTTCATCCATTGTCATCCACTTCTGAGCTATAGTCCAAATTTCAAGTCTCTAGCTCATCGAGAAATTAGTTTAAAATCAATTACAAAATTCCAAACGGACAGACAAGATAGCGAGTTAATAATAATAAGAAAAAGCATGGTAAAAACAGAGCGTTCTATGATACTTTTATGCTTGTTTTTATTCATATACGAATGACAAATAAAAATTTTAAGGCTATATGGTACCATCTTCACAATGTTTTTTTTATTTTTAATATTTGATATTTGGTTTTAATTGTATTTCATAATGGTTAATATTTAATAATAATTCCATACACAAAATTCTTAATTTATTGCAAAATGTTTGTAAAATTTAAACATTTTTAGCTTTTTTAAGGATTTTTTAAATCCCTAAGGCTTTTTTAAATGTCTCGTTTCTTTCAAATTTTTTTCCAAGTACCTTATAATATACTACATAAAACTGTGCATGGGTTTTTTTCTGCTGCTGATCTTTATTTTTTTATTAATTTTTGTATATTTAAACTTCCAAAAATTCCCAAAAAAACATTAATTTTGATTTTGAAATTTTTTTGAAAAAGTACTAAACATGTTAGAGCCAATTCCATGCACAGTTGTACAAAACACACCTTTCAGAACATGTGTAAAAAATTTCAAACCCATACTTCAATTATCAAAAAGGCCTTAGGGTTTTGAATAACAGTTTATGTACAAAAATTCAACATAGAGAAATATGAGTTTGAAATTTTCATTCCATGAATAGCATGATATAATATTCATCGAATAGTCTGAAACTTTTATGAAATGTTAATTAGCTTATTTAAAACTACTTACTATAAAAAATTGCACAAATGTAGAACAATTAAACAGTATACTGCCATAATGGATGTATAGAAAAAAACAAATGAAAGATCAATATTTCACAAAACTTTATCTTAATAATTATAAAAAAAATACACACACTTCAGAGCCAATTCCATGCTCAGAGCTAATGCACAACATGTACAAAAATTGTTTATGCCTTTATTTTTTATTTCCATGATTTGAAAAGCCTTCGCATGTTAAATATTGTAAACGAATAAAAGCAAAAGCAAATAACAATTTATAGGTAAAATACATCAAAATCTAAGAACTGTATATGTGCATTTGTTTAAATAAATATCTTAAAATATTTTAATAATAAAAGTGTTGAATTTCGCACATATGGGATATATATATATCACCAAAAACAAATATATAAAAATGGGAGAGTTTTTCTATTCTTGCGAATTAGATTTTTAATTATCTGAGTGATCAAAATGAGATTTAGTATTTGTGCTTTGGGAGAATCCGTTTTGAAGTTTTAATTTCATTCATAATAATATCATAAAAAGCACGCACACCTTTTGAATCTTGATCAAATCCATTTGATCTTCCAGTAAATAATTCACAAACTAGAATTTTTGTACGAATTGCACAATTCTTTCTTAAAATGATTTATTACTGCATGTATAATGTCAATCTCATTGATGCGTATTAGAAAAATAATTAATTCATCTTTTATCAGGCTCTTTTCTAGCAGATTATCTGAAATGTAGGCGTGGTAGTTGCTGTTTAGCATCAAACATTGCTCCATTACTTAATGAAAAATGCAGGTAAAGCTTTGAAAATTTGCAGGCATATTTATAAAGATTTGGGGTATCAAATAAGGCAATAAAAATTTTTTCGACAGTTTAATGATTTTTAGGGTACCATATCGCCTTAAGTGATTTATCTCGGAAAGAAAAATAGCTAGTTTATCTTTACTTAAAATGCTAAGGCCTTTTTTCTATTGTGCCAAACGCTTTGAATTTTTTTATGTATTGCTATTAATACATGCAACAAAAGTTGGCAAGCCTTTTTGAATCACAGCATTATTTTTTTTAAAAAATATAGTTGAATTGCTTGCACATTTTTTAAAGAATCTTCAATAATTATCCAAAAAAAAAAAAATGTAATTCACGACTCTCAATTATGTTAGCAGAAAACTCATACCAACTTTTGTTATACATAGTTTGACGTGCTGGTAATTCAATTTGATGAGTTAACGTCAACTATAGTAGGAGAAGTATCATTTTAACCCGGGAGCAATCACACAGGGCACAGAGTCACCCCAGGCTTACGGAATGTTTAATTCTGGGAAAACTCTTTATTTGTTACCAAGGTCCTTGTCAGTATCCTCCTATTTGGCTGTCTGCGTGTGAACTAAAATGTATCTATCACATATCTACATGTTTTTTGGAAGTGGCAAACATTTCTTTTTATAATCTTCAGTTACTTGGGGTGACTGAGTTCCCCGCGTGACCACTTTTGTTCCAAAATATTTTCTCAGAACAGGCTACATTTTCCCTCTGTGACTCAGTGGTTTTAATTGCTGTGTTGTACGATTCATTATGGTTTTTAAATGTAAATGAACAGAATATAAAAAAAAGAGAAATAGATATCTGCGATCACTATTAGATGAAGTTTAAACGGATCAAACAAGCGAAGAACCTAATGAAAAAATGAATATTAATAAGGATAGCGAAAGTAAATTTGAGAAAAGCTATGAACATAATGTGTTTGAGTTGAAAAGAAAATTTTCAAATGCTACCTAAAAAAACTTCATCTAGAAAGATATGAAGCCACAAGACACACTTCACCTTGTCAAAAAGACAGAAACAAGAAAAAGTTCAGCATGCTACTTATCGATGATCGAAGGACAGTAAACCTACAATTAATTGAACAAAATAGGACAGTTTTGCCTGCAAATATAACGAAAATTGTCAGGGATGTTGTCTTTAATTAAAATCACACGCATTTGAAACATTTTAGTTCAGTTTCATTGGATTTCTTTTCAAATTATCAAAGAAAATTGATAAGTCCTTAAAAGTAGGTAAGTGTACTTTTAATTAAACTATTCATTAGAATTACGATATTTTTCTTGGACACTCATAATAATTATTAAAAAAGGGATTGGGGGACTCAGTCACCCCGTGCGACAACTAACAATAGTATTGAATGGGTGAGTTCTGCCGGGTTAAATTCCCATCATAAATATTTTAATACTTTTTTAAAATATTAAATATTTCTATTTTTAAAGTATTTTGCATATAAAATCTTTTTACGAAATACATATATACATAGGTTACAAGCAAACAAAAAGTAAAAACCATTATATCAGCAATTTTCAATAAATCGTACCATGTCCCCTTAAATAGCATAAAATTATTCATAAAGTTAAAACAAATTCATTTTCAATTGATCACTCTTAAACATTAAATTCCTTTTTGCATGTTGTTAAGAAAAAAGCTAAAATTACAGAATTTTCCTTTTTGCGCTATTCATCAAAAGGGGAAAAATAACTTTAGAAAGCAAATGACAAAAACATTTATATTTTTAAATTGATGAATGTTATAAAAAACGTTATTTTACAAATTGAACAATATTTGCAGTATTCAGTTCTAAGAACTGGAACGCGGATCTTCATTAATTTTTCAATTATTCCTTTATTGACAATTTTTTGCTAGTTTTCTGTGTTGTCTTAGTTCCTTTATTATTATTTTTCTTATTATTTTTATATATTTCCTTCTAGTACTTTCTTTAAAACAAGTGTTTCTGTATCAAACTTCCTTTTTTTCATTCTGGTTTTGCAAGAAATGTGAGATACACAGAACAAATATCAAATTTCCACACTTTTGGATAAAATCTACGGATTTCAGAAAAAAAAATATTACTAGATTCCATTAGAAAAGGTACTCACTACAGAAGAGAATATTTTAAGCTATTTCTGGCCTTTAAAAAATAACTAGAACTGTATAAAATTTACTTCTACCCTTTATTAGTTTTCAATATTTTATTTAAAATCAAAAATCGTGAAATGTTTAAATAATGAAACAGAACCAATTAAAATGACTTTCCATTTAACATTTATTAAATTAAAAAATTATTTGTAATTAAATAAATTATCGGTGGATATGGACTACTTAAAACAATTAAAAAGTATTGTAAATCTTACGTAAGAAAAGTGTATAAACATTTTTTTTGTGTGCAGAAAATGGAAGAAGAGATCACAAATATTGATTTTTCATTTTTCAAACATCAGAGTATGCAAATTTTGAGTTTGACGCCAAAAATAACGCTTTGGCATCAGCGAATGAAATTTTGCTTTCAACATAAAGTAAGAAAAAGCAGAAAATTATGATATAGACTTTCAGTAAGTGCATTGTTTTGATGAATGTAATGTCTATATTAGGTCATTTAACCGAATCAGAAGCTTGGAGAGTTGATAGTCGGCTAGAGGGAGGCCAAGCAGAAGCCGAAGTTGCAGAAGCCACTGGAGTGTCACACAGTGTGATTTCTAAGATCTGAAAACATTTTTGATGACTGTAAATGCAATCCAAAGACCAGGGCAATGTCGTAGACTTGCAATAATGTTCAGTGAACAGTATTTAACACGGGAGTGGTCGCGCGGGGCACAAAACCACCTCAGGCTCACAAAATTCTTAATTTTGGAAAACTAATTAATTGTTTTCAATAATCTTGTCAGTATCCTCCTATATTACAGTCTTCATTGGAACTAGAATATATTTGTCACATATTTCTTTATTGGGAGTGGCAATCTTAAGGTATTTGGGGTGATTGAGTTCTCCACGCAACCACTTTTGTTCGAAAATATTTTCTATGAACAAGCGTACATTTTTCCACTTTGAACTTCTACAGGATTTTAATTACAATGTTGTACAACTCATTATGGTTTATGAATGTAAATGAATAAAATATAAAAAAAGAATTGAAAGAAGTAGAAACTGATCAAGCAAGGGAAGAATCTGATGAAATAATGGATATTAATCATGGTAGTGAAAATAAGTTTGTGAAAAGCGATGAACATGAAACGTTTTGGTTGAAAGGAAAATTTTCAAATGTAACCTAAGAATTTCCATCAAGAAAGATATGAATCCACAAAACACATTGCGCCTTGTCAAAAAGACACAAGCAAGAGAAGGTTCAGCATGCTATTTTTCGATCGTCAAATGACAAAAAAAAAATTAATTACTTTGACAAAATATGACAGTTAGGCCTGAAAATATTATTCCTCTAATGTTAACAAAAAGTGTCTATGATTTGTGTATTTTAATAAAGTCACGTACATTTGAAACAGTTCAGTTTGATTGTATTTTTTTCTCATATTAGTATACATTCTCTTGATTAAATTGTTCACTAGAATTATGACCTTTTTGTACAATAAATCTAATTATAAAAAAGGAACTGGAGTGACTCCGTTACCCCGCCGACTGCTAACGTTAGTATGTAGTGCGCGCCATCTCCCGGGCTAACGCTAACGTCTCGGAGATGTTGAAATATGAATGTGACTCTTCTTCAACAATAACTTCTCTCGGCTACTGGCTCTACAGTTTTGACACAAACTGTACGAAACTGGCTCCAAGCAGTATATCCCTATGCTCGCCGACCAGTGTTATGTGTTACATCAACGGCAAGATACCGTCACTGTCACAGGGAGTGGACAACCGTGCATGTGAACTGGAGGAGGATTAATGGCGCAATATTCTTTTCTCTGACGAGTCGCATTTTTATCTCCATTCTGATAATAGGCTGGGAAACGTGTCACAAGGAACAATCCTGCTTTTGTGCAAGGAAATGTCAGATTTGGTGGTGGAGAAATAGTGGTCTATGCTAGTGTCTTAATTGATAGACGAACCATTCGATTTGGAGCTCTGACCGGTCGCAGATATAGGTATGATCCTCAGAACCAATTGTATTTCCTTATGTTACAGCAATTGGAGATGATGTCATGTTAATGGATAAAAATTGCAAACCCTATCGTGCTAATTTGGTGGATGATTTTCTTTTCGAGGAAGGAATCCCACGAATGGACTGAGCAACGCGTTCACCGAACAGGAACCCAATAGAACATATTTAGGACATTCTAGGCAGATAAGTGTTTGGCCTCCTACGGCCCCACAACCTCTCTTAGAACTGGAAAGTGCTCTTCTGGAGGAGTCGGACAGAATACCTAGCTCCTCCTCAATAGACTCACTAACTCCATACCTCAAAAGTGTTCGAGTTTGCTGGCCTTAAAGGCAAAGAAAATTCCCCCCTTACTGAAAATGATTTTCTTTCAAGGAAACACCTGTTTGTTTTTTCTCTCATAGGCACAAATTATATTTTTTTGTACCCAAATGCTCATTAAAATACATTTTTTTCATGTAGCCTATTTTGACTGATGATCATGTAACAATCATCTAAATCAGTGATTCCCAAATTGGTCTATATAGACCCACAGGGGTTTATAACGACCTGCAAGGGTCCACGCCAGCGGAAAAAAAATCGGGGGGGGGGTCTGTGAGGTGTAAATGTGGGTCCATGTTTGTGGCCCTCAATAAAACAAATCGTGGCTTTAATGTTTAAAAAAATTGAGTAAGAGATCCAGGGTTCTTCAGACAGCCTTAAAAGACATTAGAAGCGGTCACCTGCGTGGTATGACCTTTGTGCAGGGGGTAAAGTCTTTTTTTACCTGTCTCTGCTCTATCCCTGCTTCTCCTGTTCATCTTCTGGACTGCTGGGGTATCTACCTGGGTCAGTTTTTTGGAGATCAAGGCCTGCTTGGAGACATTCTTATGTGGACAGGTAAATTGGACTTGGTGTAGGCTTTCCTGCTCCAAGAGGGTTTGAAACAACAACAACAAATTTATCTAGCGGAAACTAGATTTTACCAATTTAACTGATTTATTTACTAAATTTAATGAAGTTAATTTGTGACTATTAGATGGCAGCATAAATTTTATCAAGACAAGGATCAGTTAAGCTTTTCTATCCAGAATTATGCTAAAGAAGTATAGTAATGGACGCCGCGAATTTTCTCAATTTGTCACTGACATTCTGTCAGGGTATTTTAACCTACGTTCAACATTTAAAAGTCCTTTACTCGGATTTTGAAAATAGGGTTGAGAGTGTTTTCTTATAATAATACCACAGTAGACAATGAATTCATATAGACACTTTGAAAAAAAATATGTCTTTTTAAAAGAGGCCCTAACGAAGATCTTAAAATAAAGTTCAGAAACGGATGCTAGCATGTTTTCCTTTGAAAAGACATACCTGTTATTTTTCGCGAATTCTGAATATCGTGAGGAAATTTGTAATCACTTTTCATAGTGAGAGGAAGTTTTAAGTAATTTTGTTAATCTCAAAAATACACAAAAAAAGAAAGAAGGAAGGAAGAAAAAATGGACACTTACTTACAAAGGAGATTTAGGATTAAACCTGATTAGATTTATATTAAGTATTAAACATTTGTTATTGAAGCACACATATTTACCGCATATTGAAAAACATTTGTTTTTTGTTCATTTATTTTATGTAACAGTTATATTGTAAGTAATAATTTAATTTATAAATTTAATTCATTAAAACATGCTTCTTAAGTTTTAAACGCTATACTTACAACAGCTAAAAATTTAATTCTTTTAAATTAAGTAGTAGTACCAGCTGTAGAAAAGACATTTAAGTTGATAAATTTGCAGAAATTGAATATTTGGTAAGAAAGAGCCTTCCAAAACCGAAAAACATGGCTAGGAGTCTATGAGATAAAAATGTTTGGGAACCTCTGATCTAAATAATTGCCCAGCCACAAGATTCACCTACAACTTCAGTATCCTTTAATTGTTTTGATAACTGTATTAATTTTTTTAATCAAAGTCTTGAGAAAAACTAATAATATTAATGAAATGTTTAGGGTAGTTTTATTTTTATATGGGACACGTTTTAGAGGTTTTACTTACTTAAAAACCATTCAGGCTCTTCCAGTAAAGCGGAAACAAAACAACAACAAAAAAACTTTAAAATTATCATTTCTATGAGCTTGCATTAGCATTTGAAAAAAACTATATGCACACTATATATTTCATAAAGCAAAAAATTTTTTGTTTGGAGCAAAATAAACCCTACAAAACAGAAGGAGAAAAATTCTGAAATTTGAACGAGAGATGTAAGATAAGAAAAAAGTCAATAGTTTAAATGAAAAACTGTTGTTTCCTAAGATTACAAAAAATTATTCTTAAAAAATGTTTTCCTTTTTATCTTGTACAATTTTTTATTCAGTTTCTTTAGGATTTTCCAGCTGAGTTGTTGAAAGCATACCACATTAAGTACATAACCTATTACAATCTAGTGCATTGGTAAAAATGAGGTAACCGGAATTTATTTTTCACATTGGTATCTCGGTACACATTACGTTAAGATGGAAGCAGAGAAAATAAAATTTTCACATATGTTTTCTAAAATAAACTTTTGGTTTCTAAGAAATTTTTTAACTTTCGTGATAATAAGAACAAATTTTAAAAACTCAAACTTTAAAAAAAAATACCTGAATAACGATAAAAAGTATCTGGAAATTGTGCTTTTAAAAGATATGACTTTTCTTCGTGTGAGTAGTTTTCCAGAACATTATATTCCTATACGAAGAAATTCATATAAAAACAGATCAATATCTAATTTTAAAGAGATACATTTATTTTTATTAAATCATTTTTTATTTTATTCATTTTTACATTTAATATCTATTTTTTTATTTAAATGTCCCATATTAAACTCTATAAATAATACAAGACAACATATTTCCTAAACAGAATCTTTGGCCATTGAAAAGTTTTAAAATAAATCAGATTTTTGTAGATTGAAAGTAGAACACGTAAAAAATGATAAAAAATCGACAGTTAATTTAATTATAGATAATTTTATACTTCATTAGTTAACTTTAAATATCTTACAGTAGTTTCAATTTCAAATGAGGAAAAAAAATTATTACTGCATGCATATCCAGAAAAATTATGGTATTTCCAACTTGTATTATTCATTATGTATAAGTACTGTATTTAAAATAAATATTATTTGTATTAAATACAGATTTCTATAAAGTAATTATTATTTTTAAAATAATAACTAAAAGCATTACTAGCATTAATAGAAGATTAGTTACATAACAAAACACACTTAAAATATAAATAAGAAAGATATGATAATTTTAAGGTACAAAACAAAATAAGTCAATATCAAAGAATTTAAATTAAAAAAAAAGTATGGATGATATAAGAGTTACAATTGTATTCAAAAGGTTTCATATGGAAGCTATTGCTTTTCTGAATACGGTTTAGTTTTATACTTGATTTTGAAGTCTTATTTAAGGTGAATGACGACTTTCAGAACTGGGATGTTGAAGTAGCGTATACTATTTTGATATTTAGTGTCAGTTGAATTGGAATATACATATAAATTGCATTAGGAACATTATAACAAGAAAAAAATATTTAAATACAATTTGTTTGGCAAAAATTTAATAAAATATCGCACATTTCACAAACATTCTAGTTTTATGAAAAATACTTCTATATCAATAACATTCTGTGTATATATATATATAGATATATTTCCGGTTTTGTGTGTCTGTTTTTATTCAATTTTAGTTCAATATTCTTTTGCACCATTTATTTTCTTCATATGTATCTTAGAATCTAATTTCTTTCTTTTTTGGCCTTGTAGGAAATATAATTTTGTCACTTATTTTATTTTATTATACTATATATATATATTTAAATATATCCACAAAATACCTCACACTAATATAACCAAGCAAATATTCAAATCATATTAAACCTAGAGTACAACATCATATTTCAAAATTTCAATGGCGAATAAAAATAATGAATATCAACGTTTTCAAGCGAAATTAAAATTGTATAAGATAAAAATTATAAAATATCCAAGTGCAACCTCGCACTTAGGACCGATAAGTGGGGTTAAACTAGTTTGATGGCGCCAATCTTCCCCCTATTGCAACTTGGTAAACTAATCTGGAAATATCCAAATTCACAAAAATTTAAAATTTAAAAATTTAAAATTTAAAAAAACTTTTCTTTTAAAAATTTAAAATTAAAAAATATTTCTCTTTTTAATACTTAAAAAAATTAAACTATTCTCCATTGCATTCTGAAAGATATAACATAAAAATGTTAAAATGCAAAAACACCTTAGTGCATAATAAAACAAACATAAAAAAATCAAAGAATATGCACCGATCCTTGAAATGGTTGTATAGAATGAAAAAACCTTAAAAGTTTGAAAATTCAAAACAAGAGTGTAGTACATTCAAAAATTAAATTCTTTTCTAAATATATATATATATATTTCAAAAATATACACAAAACACACACACACACAGTTATAAGCCTAAAATAACTATAGTCATATATATATAGTATATATATATAATTTAAAAGTAGATTTATTTATGTTTTTCAGTATCAGAAATGTGCGGAAATTTAAATAAAAACACCGATAGCTTTTCGCACACACACAATTGTTTGTATCTCTGATAAAAAAAAAAGGTTTCAAAAATACTAGTTCTTGCTCTATAGAGAGGTCTTAGCTAAATATGACCAAAGTATATGTGTTATAAAATCACTTTTAACCATAAAAAGAAGAATGTTTTAAAAATGGAATTCTTTTTCTCCTTTTTTTGCACAAAAATAGCCTTTAAATAATTCTTTTCTTAATATAATATTCCTAAAACAATTTTATATGTATATTTTAATTCAAATGATACTAAATATATGTATCAAAAATTATTCATTTAAACTCTTTTTCAAAGTCACGATTCGGAACGTAGTCCATTACCATTTAAATCTGTAAGAATTTAAAGTTTCGTAAACTTAAATCAAAAACTGATTTTGTATGTGTCTCTCAACAGCAACTAAAAACTAATTACGAAACATAAAAACATATTTTCTGAAAATTAGTGCACATATTTTGTTTTTCCAGATGTGTATTTGATAGAATATTGAAAACCATGTTTTTTTTTTTCAGAAAAAATATAATGTGCTCCAGAAACTTCATAATTACTTGATTTCAAAAGGTCAATTAGTGATTTCCTCATTAGAATTCTTTGTTCAGAAATAAACAATGAATAAACCAGGAACAATTATTGCCAATCATCATTACTTAGTGAATGAAGGACAAATTACGGAACATAATTTATAAAGAAAATTAGAATGCGAAATGTCAGTGAAACAAAACTGTCGGAAGTGATCAACAGGTGGTGGGTACATCTGGAAAATATGAAAAATATTGACAAGGGAAACAATAAGAACTTTCAATATCTTTCAGAATACAGGAAAAAATATTGGTATATAAAGATAACCCAAAACGGTTAGGAACATTGAAAATATTTTCAACAAGCCAAAAACATGAATTCTCTTATCCTTTCCGGATTCGTGGCTCTTTTGGTAAGTTTCGAATTTTTAAAAATATATGTTGAGAAAATGTTTTTCAATTTTTGGATACCTAAAAGCTATAAAACTGTTAGACTAGTATTTATATTTGAATACTTGCTTGAAAATATGGACACTTTCGTGTTAAAATACATGTAATTACATTTCCGAAGACTTCTTACGAAACTCTTGATTTGTAATGGTTACTCCAAGCTTTTGTGGGTTTAGTTAAAAGAATAATAGCTTGAAGTTAGTGTATATATTCATAATATTAGACTTAAAATATTCGATATATATATAAAAAAATATTCAGGTTTTAGAACAGAGATACATTTTTAAAGATATAGCACATCATTGAAAGTTTTATAGATCTAACACAAAATTAGTTACTTTTCATAAAATATTTTTATCATAAGCTTCAATGGATATAACTTTTAATTACTTATTCAAATTTTTCGAAAGATGTTTCTCGGTATCTTATATGTTTAGCTGAAATGATAATCACACATGCATTATATTTAATTTAATTATATTTATTTGCATAGGTTTTATATCGTTCTATTAATACTAAAAATAAGAACTCCGTCACTATAGCTGACTTGTAAGAAAAAAGTAAACATTTCTTATTGAAAGTCATCATTGTAGCGTATCACAAAGTGATTTGGAATTCATATCATTTTGAAACTTTACCACAAGCAAAATAGTTCCCTTTTTTTGATAATTGGTTATTTGAAAACTCAAAAATCATCCTCATCAATTAATTGTGGTTCAGAATAACGAGCCTCATCATCAGTAGTTTTTCTGTTGCTTCAGTGTACAAAAATAACAAAGAATCTCTTCATATAGCATTTTGAAAAGAAAATTAAGATTCAGACTCCAAGTGTGTTAAATTTGGAGCTACAAGAAGGTTTTGCTTTAAAAGTTAAAGAAAGAACAATCAGCAGAGAGATTTCTTAAGATATATGTTTAAGAAGCAAAAAATTACACCTATAACTACTTTGACACATGGATACGTTATGTTTTTAATTTGCAATATTAATTAAGGTTAAAAATAACAGTTATATGACTATGCAAATACATTTAAAACTTTAAATATTATGTATTTTTTAATTTATCGTCTGTACGAAAATATTATTAGAAACTTCTAATATAAAAATTTGATTGATGAGTAAATAATTTTTTTTTATCTTTGGTATTTTACGAAAATACTTTTCCAAGGTAGTACTAAAAATAACTATAATTGTTCTTTGATTCCCTTTTAGAATGATTTTCATTAGATTTTTATCGGTGATAAAAATAGAACATATATATATATATATATATAAGACATTCTGTAATATTATTTTAAAACCAATGGAACAATAATAACATCCAAGCTTTTAAAAGAAAGGAAAAGCTTTTGGTATATAAATATTGCCTAAAATGGTTAAGAATATTGACAATCTTTTACAAATAAGTTCAAAGAATGAATGTTGTTATCTACCCCTGGTTGTTGGCCTGCTTGGTAAGTTTCAAATTTTTAAGAATACATGTTGAGAAAATTGTTTTAATTTTTCGAGCTATTGTTTTAATTTTTCGAACTATAAAAAGATTTTAAAGTCATATGTATATTTACTTACTTTCAAACTATGGGCAAATTTGTTTTAGAATAAATATTACTATTGTTCTTACATAATTTTCTTACGAAACTCTTGATTTGTTATGATTACTTCACGCTTTGTTGGCTTTAATTAAAAAAATCAAAACAAGAAAATTAGGGTATATATTCATAGTATTAGATTTAAAATATTAAATATGCGTAATAAAATATTCAGGATTTTAAAAAAAATCACTCAGAGATAATTTTTTTAACAAATTAAAAACAGTTTGTGTAGTTACCAAAAAAAGTGTAAAATATTTAGTTAAATTGAATGTAAAATTTGTAATATAAAATATCTCTTGAGCAATTTTTTTTCTGAAAAAATTCTATTGAAAAGTTTTTTTTGTATGTGTGAATTAACCAGTTAATAGTTCCTTTCTCAAGAGAAAAAAATGTAACCTTTTTTTCTTTTTAAAAAACTTATTTAGGAATCAATGATTTTAGAAATGTAAATCAATACTTAATATTTTTCTTAATGAATTGTAAAAACTAAGTTAATAGTTGTGGGATCAAAATTCATAATGCAAGTCAAAATATACTTTCAAGTAACTACAGATTTGTAGTAAAATTTTAGGATTTTCAAACTAATTTAGATTAAAAACTTTATGTTTTATATCCCTCAGGAATATAAATAAAACATACTTATCGGCTTAGGTAAATGCCTTTATATTATTATTATATATATCAAATAGAGAGAATATCAAAACGAAATGCTGTTCAACAATATACATTAAAGGTCCACTGTATGTTAAATGTATGTCTTAATGTATAATGAACAATATAAAAGGACAATCTCTCGTCTTTTTCAACTCGCTAACAAATATATTGATTGCAATATTAACGTTGAAGGCAATGAGATTGCAGACACTTTGGCAAAAGCTAATGCTGTGGACCTTCGACATCATCTGCATTTCTTACCTATATCCAGGACAAAGTGCATCACGGCACTACTGGTATCAGATTATCTGGATTGTCTGACACTTGATTGCTACAAGCAGGGCCAAACCACACTTATTCACTTTGTCAGCGATCATCATCCTAACATACACTGATGTTGTCAAGAGCTATCCAGTATGTACTAAGTATACCACTGGGCTTATGTCTCCGGAACAAATCCTAGAACTCCTGGGGCTCTCTAGACAGAACCCTGCAGCCAATCTTAAGTTGTTCTTGTATTTCCTTGAGATATATGAATTTATACATCTGATATCCGGAGATGTGCAAAATAGACTAATGCTTCGTCGGCTTCGATCTGGCCTTTGCCGATCAGGTGGCATTAGTAACAACAACAACAACAGAGATTAATGAAAGTATGTCATCATGATAGTAAAAATCCATCGATTAATCCAACTGAAAAAAGGAATAGAGAAAAATTTTGTGTTTTTGAATTTTTGTCAAGTATACGTAAGCATATACACATTATTACACTTAGAGAAAAGTTTTCAAATCTGCTTCTTTTTATATTTTCCATTCCATTTATATTATGAAGATATGAGATTAAAAACAGCGTTGTTAATCATCAGGCATAAGATATTTTCCTGACCCTGGTTTATTAATGTATACAATCGAATGATTTTATTTAATACTACTAGTTATTATTAAACATTTTATTTTAGGTAAGTATGAGATTTACAACACCGAGATGTTTAAGTCTATTTCCTCCCCTCTACTAAACTTAAATGACATATCCCAAAGATAATTTGACGATATTTTTGTGTTTTTGACTTTTGCTGTCACGGTACCTCCTTTTATGTTGGTTGAGGTGGAGATCTTGCTGACTTTTGACGTTCCAGCAAGATCCAAAACCATTATGGATGTAGAAGCCAAAAAAATCGGGCAAAAAAGCATTACAAACAAATATTTACAATAATTTACTTTATTAGTGTAAACTTTAGAATTTATTACTCGATATGGGAATTCATAACTCTTCCTTTTCTTTTTCTTGAATTTACTAAGTTTTGTCCAGAGCACAGACAAGTGTCCTTCAAAAACTAATGAAAGTCCCAGGTATCTTGACCAAGCAGGATGACCCTTGATTACTATAACCAACCTATCTTAACCCTTTCGAAATCGGTTCGATAATAATGAGATAATACTTACTTCCCTGAGAGGATATTTGAACAAGTGTTTAAAGCTACTTTCCTTTGTTCCCTAGATCAATTCCTCATATGAGATAAAAGTACTGAACAAGAGTCTATTCTGCCAAATTTTATTTCTGTAAAGCCTAGGTTTCTAAAAATGCTTTTTTATCGTATAGTGTTTATGTCATTGTTAATGCAAAACAATGATAAATTCTCATGCGAGTATTGTTCCTAGCATTTCCTTTTTTCTCCGTCTTTCAAAACTTAGGATGCATTTAAACATAAAAAGTGAACATTAGAAGAAGAATAAAAATAAAATTATGGTGTTATACATAAAAATCATAACTTAAATATGTGAAGTTAATATTGAAAAAAAATTATAGATACCAAGAATTCAAATATATAGATAATTACTTAAATACAATAATAAATTTTGATTATATTTATTAATGGAGAATGTAGAAATGTGCTAAGTATATATTGCTCGAATGACTGCTTCACTTCTTACAAATCTGCGTTGCAAGATATGCATTAAATTTCAAATAAATTAAATGCTTGATTACTTTTTTCATAGGTGATTGTCAGTGTACATTCACAAGATGCTAATAGATGTGGAGTCCTTGGCAGAAAATGCCGAGACGGACAATATTGCTACAGGCCAAATGAGAACTATCAAAATGTAGAATACTGCCGAGCTTATAGAAGAAAAGGTAAGGAGTGTAGTATTGATAATGATTATATATACTGACTCTGAGAAAAAAACGGTATTTCAACACTATTTTCACAGAATATTTTTTTTTCAAATTTAGTCAAACACAACACATCACATGGAGAAATTAGAATTTTTTTGTAATACGGAACATAATATTTTTTCCACGCAATGTTCAAGATAGATTTTTCATTATCGAAGCCAACATCTTATTTATTTTGAAATTTATGGAAAAATAGGAGTTTAGTTTCCATAAAAATGTTTATGATGTGTAATTTCTTTTTCAATCGAAGTCAGAAAATTTTATGCAAATTGAATGTATTATGTTTCTTTTTCTTTGGCAAGATATTTTAACTAACCAAGCACCAAATTTCGCTTAAAATCTCTCAGTAACAAA
Organism: Trichonephila clavata; assembly: GCA_019973975.1. Taxonomy (NCBI): domain Eukaryota; kingdom Metazoa; phylum Arthropoda; class Arachnida; order Araneae; family Nephilidae; genus Trichonephila; species Trichonephila clavata. Next base: position 63,693 of record BMAO01003289.1, on the reverse strand, counting down.
AATATAAATAGAAGATCACTTATAGTAATATATATAACCTTACCATAACATTTATTTTTCTTATCAAACTGGATATGTTTCGAGCAACACAGAAAACAGAAATGTAGCATGATCGTTCATATTTTTCTTATTTCATTTTAAAAGCTTTTTTCATTTTTTCATCTTTTCTGTTCCTTTTAGTGATCTCATATTTTTTTTATAAAACAGCATATACAAATAAGAAATGAGATGTATAACCTATATAGTATGAAATAGCATTCTTGAACAGAGCGGGGAGGAAATATTACTGTAGCACACTACCACTTCCTTAACAATAATATCGCTATCCACTATTTTGTTGTCTCACGTGGATTTATCTTGCAGTACGGCAACTATAACTAAGATTGTGATTTAGACTATCGAGAATTATTTAGTTGCAATCTCCATAGTCATTTTTGTTAAGGTATTAAAACATTCAATTCGTATCTAACAGAAGCTCTCTTGCTTCAATTTCTCTCTTAAACTGACAGTCTTGTAAGTAATTTTGTTAAAAAAAATTAAGATTTCACATGTCTTAATAAGTTTTCTTTAAGTCTAGCATCCTCATAACTTTTGAACTATACTAGTTATATTCGAAATCAAGCTAAACATTATTACAATATAGCTGAAAATCGAATAAATCTTTAATTCACTTAGGTTTTGAATAAGAATTTCAGTGATTTGTATATATATATATATACATATACATATGTGTAAGTTGCTAAAAATAGTACAAAAAATCTCATGAAATGAAACAACAAAAATAAGAAAAAATATAATTAAAAGAATTAATTAAACCAATACAAAGGTACCATTTTGTTTTCTAGAGCGTTTACTAAATGAATTCAGTAATGTGAGAGTAAGCAAGCTTTAAGGAATATTACCTTCCTATCCCGTGTAGAAGTTATACATAATAGAACATTCGAACAAGCTAGAATGAAAACAAAGAATATATGTCTTAATTAGATTAAGAAAGAACGCCGAAATCCACGATAGTAAAATGGCGTCCTAAGCAATCAAATTGGATGCTATTTATAAAAACAGCGATGTCTATGAAGTACGAGATTAAAAAAATTTCAAATTTTTATAAAAGTAAAGAAAACAAATTGCTTCAGTATAAAATGCAAAATAAAACCAAAAACTGTGCATTACTTTGACAAAATAATGTGAGACTCAAAATTTTACTAAAATTTACATTATTGCGTAACGCTTATAATCAAGAAACTTATAATGCTATACAAGTAATTATTAAGATAGAGATAGCCAATATACAATATTCGTGAAACATTAAAATTATTGTTTTCGTCTTTTTGATGAGTTATTGCGTTGTTACGGATTATTTTGATTTCATTGCATGTGATTTGGAATTTTAACTCCATAATCTAGTACACAGTTATGTTTATGTAAAACTGAATTACGTCATTTTTTTAAAAAAAATCTTGCCCAATGTATATTTTTTAATTTGATATCTAAAAAAAATCACCAGTAATATCGTCATTATTGTTGTTAATAAAATTTATATATTTTTGATAAATTGTTAATATAAGGATAAAAAAATCATAACTTTGAGTCTCTACTAAAAAAATGAAACATGTTTATCAAATTTCACGTTTGTAGGTCTAATAACCCAGAATCTGGAATTTTTGTCTAAAAGACCCCCATAACTCCCCATTAGAAATCAACTTCCCCTAAAATCAATCTTACATCGAAATCAATCTAAAATCGAATCAAAAGAAACATACTTAGCAAATTTCAAGTATGTTGATCTTATTAATTCAAGAACAGAAATATTTATCAATAATGACCACCTTACCTCTCACAATCCCGTTTGCGAGGAGATTTGAGCAAAACCACTCGTAATGGATATCTACTTCGTGAAAAGAATATGACCACGAAATTTTAAGTCTGTAGATCCAATACAGGTTGATTCATACAGAGGAATACAATTTTAAATGCACTGTAAATGAAGAACAATGTAAGATATTATACGTTAACTGCAACCGAATTGAATTGAATTCTTTTAAGTTTTGTTAGAGACTTTCACAGGTATATTATGTGTGAACTCTTGTCACACGGCACGTATCGAGACGGTTATCCATTTCCGTACAAACGCGTGTTAATCTATCTGAATCAAGTCCATCGATATCGGCTGTGATACGCTGTTAAAGCTTCGATAGATCAAGAAGAAGAGGACGAACGAGTAACTTGCCTTTTGTGTACATCCAGAGGAAGAAATCACAAGGTGTTAAGCAAAGACTTCTGGGTGCGCAATGGGTGAGTGTCCGTGAGTGTGACTGGATGAGTTTGTGTCCACGGCTTATCCAATCCATCATTGAGGGAGATGCTTGTCAAGGTAATCTCGCACGTAGGCCGACAAGTGCACCATCCAGTTGGAGAAAGAAGTTGACAATGTCATCCTGCAATTGCGGCTTCAACCAGCATACCAGGAGCTTTCGTGACAGCTTTCTTGTGAAGAAGAAGAAACTAAACATTTTCTTTCTGGATACTGCACGTAGCACATTTATCTTCGGGGAATCTCACCCATATTGCACTGTGGATATGACCTATGTCATACCGTCTGGGATGAGACACAAACATTATTACATATAGCTTACGGATGACTGAGGTAGTGCGTGTCTTTGACTGTTACTATTTTACAGCATTAGGTAAAGTGTATACATCTTCATGGATCCCCCTGTACTCTCTCCTAAACATATCGTGATTGAGTGAGTGACTGAGCCGCTTTTGCCCTTTATGTATACGAATGTATTATTCAAATATCACTCATATGCGTTCTTTACACTTCCATAACTGGATTTATCCTTTACATTACAAACATTTAAAATTAATTCATTAAACAATATTCACTGCCAAAGTTTGAATTATGGATTAGATACAAATATTTAAATAATATTAATAAACATTTTTTTTGTGTTAGGTGCAATTTGTGACGATAAAGGAAGAAAATGCATGACTGGCTTAGAATGCAAGGTATACTTTTATTAACTACAATATATATTTTTTGTTTACATAAAAGATCGTTTGAACCATTCAATTCATGTCTTTTTATTATAAATCGTAGGAAAGGCAGACACGATATGGAGTATCTCGCACAAAAGTGTGCCAGGATCCATCATCGGATAACAACATGACTACTATGCCAACTATGATGCCAACAGATATGTCAACGAATATGCCAGATATGTCAACAAATATGCCAGATATGTCTTCAAATATGCCAGAGATGTCAACAAATATGCCAGATATGTCGACCGATGAACCTGCAATTGTTACTGATCCTAACGAACAGTAGATATTGCGACTAATATATCTGTCATGATAAGGCTTACGTTGTTCGTTTATTCATTGTTATTACGTAATGTTCACTGTAATAGAATAAATATAAGAATTTTTAGAAAATATTTCAATATTAAACTAATTTAGCTGAAGATATTGTAAAAAAATTTTAGAACAATAAATATTTTTAATCGACCTGTTTTTAGAATGCGTTTCAATAGTTTGGATTTTTACAATTTTTTTAATTAACTAATTTAGCAATTTCTACTTTGATTTAAATATACATTAAAGGACAAAACTGGCAAAATATGCATATTAAAAACATTTCCTAAATCCTCTTTGATAAGCCATTAAAACTTTATACATATAGGGCTCTCAAAATTGAATAAACACTTCTTACTTTTTTGCTGAAAGCCTTAAAGATAAGATAAGATCTTTTCTTTAAGATATATATATATATATATATATATACAGAGAGAGAGAGAGAGAGAGATGGGAACTACAAATATGAATTATAAAATGCATAACACGAAAAATTAAAATTGAATAATCAGTAATTTGTTAATCAACAAAATCTTTACTCCAAATTTCAAGAATAACAAAACTGACACACACCTTACAAAAATTATAAATTTGATAATAGTTTTAATTGCAATTATTTTCTTTATTTAAGTAGTTTTTGATTTCCAAAAGAGTACTGATACTAATGCTAAAGTTCGAAAAATAGTTTTCCAAAAATTTGAAGAAAATAGATCTCAGCATAATATTATAAATGTAACTAATATTACTAAGCGTACTGATGTATTAAATACATGGGTAGATTACAAATCGACCTGAAAGAAGAAAAAAAACTCCTCTTCGACACAATGCCAAAAGAAATATTATTCAAGATCTTAGAAAAAGTCTGAGACATTACATGCATGAATCGTAAACACTTTTACATTTTTTGCAGATTCTCATAAGAATGCGGGTCACGTAAAAGTACATATTTATTAAGTAGGTGAAAGAGAGAGGATGTCTTTTAAATAAATAAAGTTTCAAAAGACGAAAGAAACTTAAAAGAAAAGTTTTTAAAAATTAAGAGAAATGTAAAAAAAAAGGTTTTCGCAGAGAAAAAAGAAGTAATCGATTTATTTGTGATTTTACTCAGTGATCAGACAAAAACAAAAATCACGACCAATCATGCATTGTGTTAAGCTCTGTTAAAATTGTCTCGTGCCAATACAATAATAGAAAGAAACAATCTCTTGTAAAACGAACTTAACCACCATGCATTTGAGCCGGCTGAATATAAATTAAGAATTATAATTTTTCAATCTCTTCACAAACACACACGGGAGCTCAACTCAAATAATCGTCTGCTGATTTGTAACTTGATTTAATGAGAGAAAAACGTGGAATTGTAAATAGAACTTTTTATTGCATATTTTGTTTCTCTAATTCTTCTGATGTAAGTAATTATGTTGCTCACACACACATATACATCACGAAAAATTATAATATATCTTCATATATATATATATTTCCATCGCAAAGTTTCCTAAGCAAATTTTAAAAACTACCTAATAATTTTTTTTAATGAACATGTATTAATGAGTTATCAAATAACGTATAGTAGTTGTACAAAAAACCAAAATTGCTTTTAACTAATATTCTTTTCAAATATATTCAGAAATATAAAAAGTTCTTGCTGTTTCCACGTTTCTATTGAAAGAAGGAGAACAAGTATGCAAATTCGTGTATGACGTGATTGTTAAACCGTCAGTCGAGAGTAGGAATATCAGTTGTTATAAACGCAGGTCCACTGCTCACATTCATCAATCGGAACTCGTACAGTAGTGATGCGAAATGGACGTATTGAAGGAGCTCTTTCGGGGTTGTTTACTTTATGACTTCAAAGGGGGCTTATCAGCCGCTGCATCAAGTCTCCGAATATGTCAAGCGTTTGGGGATAGTGCTGTCAATGAACGCACGGCAAAGCATTGGTTTCAAAAAATCAGGTCGGGAGATTTGTCCTTCTGTGATAAAGCTCGAACATGACAATCACAAGCCTTGGATGGCGAAGCCCTACAGGCAGCCATTGAAGAAGATAGTAGTCAAAGGTGTGCTGAACTTTCCAGACAATTCAACACTTCCAGTGAAACGGTTAGATTTCATCTGCACCGCTTAGGTAGGACGTACAGGCTGAGCAAGTGGGTCTCTCACACGCTGTTGGAAGTCCATAAGCAACAACGAGTGGCAGCTTGTTTATCGCTATCGTAGCGCATCCATATTCAATCGGGTGCTGACCCGTGAGTAGAAGTGGGTCCTGTATGACACATCCAAACGTTCCAAACATTGGCTGTCAACCCCAGTATACAGTACTGCCCAGCGCAAGACCACCTATGCACCCACGCAAGATTATGCTTTGTGTCTGGTGGACTTGTCATCAAGTGGTTCACTATGAGTTGCTACGAACAGGCCAAACGGTCACTGTTGACCTGTATTTGCAGCAATTGGAACGTGTACAACAGACTTTAAATCAGAAGGAGCCAGCACTGGTTAAAAAAAAGAGTGTACTGTTATTGCATGATAACGCGAGGCTGCATGTCGCGCGGGTGGCCAGGAATACGATACAGCGACTTGGTTGGGAGACTATGTGCCATCCTCCTTACTCTTATGACCTTGCAACATCAGATTACCACCTCTTCCATTCCCTTCGAGGTAAATTCTTCACCAATGAAGCAGACGGACTTCTTTGAGTCCCACACTCACGAGTTTTACCGAAAGGGGATTGAACAATTGGAGACACGTAGGTAGAAGGTGCTGAATGCCGATGATGATTACTTCGAGGACTAACAATAGGCTACACTGTTTGTATGTCATGTTCTTTTGGGTAATTAAATTAGTTTATGATCAACAAAACTTTAAAAATATGTTGAACACATTTTTCGATGCTGCAAAAAAAAAAAAAAAAAATAGATAATATCTAAAAAAGACCTAGTAAAGGAACACTGATTTAATCTAGAATTATAATCGAATTATACGTAACAGGATGGGGTAATTTTTTAATTGCTTTAGTTAAGAGGTAATATATTCAAAATCACAGAATCATTCTTAAATAATTTCATATAATGTGCAATCGAATAAGAATTACAATACTAATTACTATTCAATTCCTATGTACTTAAACTACACTCTTTTGGAAAAAGCTAAAAATGAAAAAAATAAGAGATACTCTTTTTTAATTAAAATTCTGTTTTTATAAATTTTGCAAGCATAAAACGAAGTCATTAAAAATTCAAAGCCATGGGACTCATTATGACGACAGATTGTGCATTGATTTTTGAGTTATCCTTATCGTTAACACTTGCTTGTAAGCGACGATATAAAGAATGATATGAATTCTCCCTGGTTTGAATACATTATACTAAGCATTCATTAATGGTTGCTACAAATCATCAATAATTCTACGATTTAGCTTGTACCTTACATATTTGATTTGCAAAATAAGTAAGGTGAGCTTGCTAGCCTAGGAAATTACCAGAAACACAGAGGTGGTCCAAAGACACACAAATATGAGCCGTATTAAACCTGGCATAATATTTGTTTCGAAAAGGCTTCAAGATGATATACCATGAAAAATAAAGCTATCGATTGTAGAGTGTTATTTATATATCATTGAGAAGCTATAGATATCCGTAGGATCACTTACCAGATGATTTGCTGTCGTAAGATTCGAATTCCACACAATCACATAAGCTTTAGACTTAAAACTAATTGACTTCTTTGTGAGCGCGACCTATTTGAAGTCGCTCTTTCACTGTCCTGCCTACCTAAGGGTGTGGGGGGAAACAAAGCATCACTAGAAACTTTCATAATAATTGATATTTTATTACTATTCAAGCACCCTAATCAACCACAAGTGAAACTACAAGAGGGGACCCTAGGAGTGATATAAATAAAACAATCTACACTAAGTAAACAAGTGCTAGTAATCTGCTTAATTTAATCTAATCTACTCTATCTCGGATTCGTAATTCACAATCCACTAATTTATTATAGTGACAAACGCTTTTCTTTACTCAATTTGTGAAAATGAGTAAGCTCCTTCTATCTTACATTTACAAAACCTTTTTTTTTTTTGACTTTATATAGTCAAACTAATTTACGTATCAAAGTTTCTTCTTGAGAGATGGCTGTGAATTAAAGCGAAATCCCCAAGAGGATTAATCATGAGGTCGCATATAGATTCGTCGCAACTTTTCATCCGGATTATGAGAGGGAGGGGGGTGATTCGTTACTACAGATTATTCGTTAAAACGGGTACACTCTAAGGATAAATAATTACCACAACATAAACGCGATTCCAATGTCTCGCAGACAGGGACATCTTAAGGCATGGGCAAACTGGGCCCGGCCCCAGGGCCTCGTCTCGTTCTCGACTCGGCCTTAATATGATCAGGATTCGAATTATGTCAGTGATCAAATGTTATATTCTGTTGTAATCTTCGAAAAACTTGGAATTTAGTACGATATTTTAACTGGCAATGTGTGATGACTGTCATCCTGTATAGGCCTAAGCCTACCTTCATACATTATCATTACTCATTCAGTTAAAAGGCGGCACTCGATCGATCAATCATGTACATTTATTCGTTTCGGATTATTGTTTGTACAAGTATTTGGCAACGTATGCTATGTAATGTCTACTTTTAAGGGTCGTAAGTGGAAAATAAATTTGTTTGGTGGCGTAAGACCTACTTTTACGTAAGAGTCCAGGGCCTTAAGGAGTCTTAAGAACATTCTTGCTCGCAGATCGATTCGCGAAAAGGCAAAGCAGAAACCGCCATTTCTGTGAGATCGTGCAATTCAACTAAAGGAAACAGGATGGTATAACCCTAAGGTTACTCAAAATTAGGCTCGGAACAATGCCACTTTTCGAGGATGTTGGCAGGAATGGGTGAACTATGACCTTACTGAGCAACAAGAAAGCTGAGGTCAATTCAACGACGAGAGAACAAGAGACAGAGTGATCGTCCAATTAGAGCTTACAGCATGTGCTACATTCTTATTACACAACCGCAACTCCAAAGACTGCAATAACCATCAATAAATGACCCAGCGATATTTATACGAAGCATTATATAAATTTTATAATTTAAACATGCCTTCTATTTTTTTCAGTAAATGTATTTTTTCAATTTACAGGTATTCTGTTTCTTTAGAGTCAAGAGAAACATACATGAATTTCTGACAAATTGAAAACTGAAAAATAGGCATATTAAGAAATAAAGAGTAAACTTAGCTGTTATCGAAATGAATCATTAATTTATAAATAAATGGCCTTGTGTAAGAAAGATGGTAACGAATCCAATAATCCTTAATAATTGTTTTTTGGTCATTAGTATATTTGGTTTGCTATATAACTACCTTTTCTGAGAAATTCTGCAAAATAAGGAAATTTAATGAAGAAATTACGACATAACAACACTTCACTACCGAGTGCATTAACTCGGGTACAAATAATTGCCACAGGAAAATAAATTTGTCGAAAATGAATTGGTATGTTTTAAGTTATTATTAATTTTGGTTGCTGCAATATACCTAAATAATATATATTCGATTGATTGAAGAATTTAATGGTCATGCTTCTCTGGAAAATTGGTCACAATAATAGAATAAACGAGAGATATACCAAAAACAGAAAATTTTAATTAATTCGGCATAAAAAACTTTTAATTGGATGTTGTGATATAAAAGGAACATGAACACTGCTGACAAACATTCTGCACATTGCATTCAGAGACTTGTAAAAATGAAGACAGCGATATTATCTGAATTTGTAGTACTTTTGGTAAGTTTTGTCTCTTTTTTAAAATCACTTTTGTTATAATAATTAATAGAACATTGTTCCTTGTTAATGTGCAAATTTAAAAATATTTTCAGGTGTGATTCTGAAATGAGGTACTAAGTTATGATTATAAATTCCATATACACAGTAGAGTTCCGAAAACTCGGACTAATATAGACCAAAATGAGGCCGAGTTTGTGAAAATGCTCGGTTATGGAGAATGGGATTAAAAATGAATAAGTACTAGTGTTTAAAAAGTGTGTGTAAAAAGTACGAGTGTACGAAAATATTGCACTGCACGTGTATGTATGTATTGTTTGCTTAAGAATACAACAGAAAATAAACTCCCGAAATACGCTTAAACAAGAGAAAAGTACGTACTTTATGACGGCATTTGATACATGAAGATTAAGTAGACGACTTTGCAAAAATTGCTCCTTTTTCTTAAAGGTATGCATAGTCTTGTCTTTCGTACTACACTCTGCGTTTTGCTGCTTCATTATGAAGACGACGAAGCAACAAAAATTCCATTATTCTATTGTTCAAAATACCGAAAGACGGTTTCGACAGCCTTTAGTCCTTTTCTATGCAATATTTTATAAGTTTGTACGGTGTTCTCAACGCTAAGGTCTTCATCATTTTACGGAATTTTTTCATTGTGGTAGCAACAATTAATTCTGCAATGAACCTGTCTTGCTTGGTATCGTTTTGGAACTACTGTTCAACATCCGTTTTATTGGGTTAAGCACATCCAGGAACTCTTTTTAGGGTTTTTAGCAAAAAAGTGTCCGAGTTTCCAGAACTCTACTGTATTAACATTTACGGAAAAAAAATTTGTTTTCTCCCGAAACTTTGTTTATGCTCATTTATATTGCAAGTTACAGAAAAGATAAATGTTAATTTATTTTACAAACAGCAAGATTGTTTTATTACTTTGTGTAACGAATGATAATAATTCAAAAATTTATGATGTTTGTGTATATGATTGTGCGTGAAAAAAGCATTTATTGAGATATTACTCCACTGTGTGACAATGGTACGACAATGTATAGAGGAAAAGATTCCATTCGACTTTATTGAGGTAACTGAGACGTGAAGGTGCTTTAAATTTTGCATTTTTTTATTTTACTTTCAAAAAATAGAGGGCACTTTGCTGCATCTACAAAGGCATTATTTATGAGAATTCGATAAAAAGAACGCTAGAAAACTGAATCTTAAAATTCTAAACAGATGTGTGTAAATGGGATTCAGATACACTTTCTTCAAGATCCGTAGTGTATTTAATATGTATTGTAAAAAAAATTATATTCGAAGAACGTAATTTTTCTAAAAATATGTTTAAATTTATGAAAAAATGTACATTATTTGTGCAAAAATAACGGAAAATTTAAATGATCATCTAAAAGATTTGAAACTAAAATTTTTTCATTAAAATGTTAGTTATATCTAGTTTTGCATTTATAAATACTCAGTGAAATTCTTAAACTATAAATGAAGCGGATCATGAAGATTATTCTAAATTAAATAAACATCTTGAAAAATAGACATTTCGTTTAAGACATATTTTTAGATATATATTTTGCATACAGAAAAATATGCAAATATTTTTATACAAAATACTTTACTCTTTTTGTTGATTTAATCCGAAAAATAATGGTCTTTGTCATTCAAATAATTCCCAATGAACACTAAAATAAATTTTCACTTATTATTTGCACATTACTTTAAATGTAAATTGTTATTAACATTTAGCATTATAGTTACATTAACTTGTTATTAACATTAGCAGCTATAGTTAACCAAATAAATATGTAAAAATGAAAATTAAAAGATTACACCTTGAAGCAAAACAGTTGAAGTCTAGCGTATTAATTGTAAATTTGATGAATTATTTATAATTAATGATTATTATAGACTTTCAGTTACGGTACTTCTTCGTTGCAGTATTATAATGATAGGATTTGTATCCAGTGTAACATAATGGTAGGACTTTAACATACTTAGATTCAAGTAACAATAATATCGTCTTCAACAGATCAAAGTTTCAAAAATTAACCAATTTTTTAAAATAGCTTGAAAAACTGAAAAGACAATAATTTAGAGAAACAGCGTATCTTCACTTGGTGAAAAATCTTTTTTATTTGAACGTTTGATTTATGAACAGCGAATGAAAAAAAATTAAGCTCCTAAGAAGAGTCTTCCAGGTAGCATTGATAGTTCCAGAATGCATTAATGCTCAAAATGTTCTACAAATCAATGATGGTGAGCCTAAAACAAGAAGAAAAACCGAACTGAAAAATACAAATAAATGAAAAAAATTAAGGAAAAAGGATTTTTAAAAAAATATTATTTCTGTATATAATTAAGTAATCAGTAAAATCAATTAATTGTTCAATTGCACACTTCACTTGATAAAGGCTTTAAGAGATTTTTTTTAAAAAAATCCACAAAAAATTAAAGGTATTCGACGAGGTTGAAAATGTGTTTGTTAGGTGTTAGGACCGTCAGAAAAAATATATATATAAGGTTTGGGAAAGAAGAAAGAATAACATATAAAATTGGAGAATTTTAAGCTGTTTTTCTTACATTTACTTTATTTTATAAAAATGTTGTTAGATGTGTTTTTTGAAGAATGAAACTGTCACTATAATTTGTACACGAAAAATGGGATATCTCCTAAACAATCCAATAAAATTCAATTAAATTTGTAACACTTATGAGTCTTTTAGAATTCAGTGAACGGTCAGGTTTTAAGATGTGCTAATTTGGGATGTGCTAACATTTAATCATATTTTACAGACAATATTGGCTTAAAACGTAGAGTAATTTTGAGGAAAAATCTTTCATATTAAATTTGAATGCTTTAAAACGTTTATTTCTTAAAATATTTTTATCCTGCGGCTTGTGACTCGTCAGATGAATCAATTATGTTCTACGTATTTTTATTTACACTGTTTTCTTAATATGAAAATTTTGATAAAATTTATAAAAATAATGTTTTTTTTTCAAAAATAAAGGGTTATAGGTGTTATACTTTATAAAATAGTTTTGACTCTTTAAACATATTTATAATCTCTAAGACAATAAAATTCTTCAGAAAAACAATATTTAAAAAAATTGGTCTCCATACCTAGTGGGATGCATTAAAATAAGCCAAATGTAAAAAAAGAAAAAAAAAGCACATGTTTTTCAGTACTTCAGAGTTGATATAATTTTTATTGTACATATTTTTTTATTCGAGTTGTACATGTAAGAACTACGAAAGAAATTAAGTACTATATAGTCATCAAAGATTGCTTTCATTGCTAGAATTTTTTGCAGATAATTGTCAGCGTCCAGGCAAGAGATCCTAATAGATGTGGAGTTTTAATGAAGAGATGCGAGAATGATCAGTATTGCTGGAGGATTATTGAGAGTAATCCACCTGTAGAAAAATGCGTTACATTCAGGAGAGAAGGTAATATCTGTATCAATTTACATTTAATGTCTTATAAATATATGCTGCTGTTTCTAATCCCAGATGGTGTAGCTTAGGTACACACACCATCTCCATAAAACCAAAAATCGCAAAAAATTCAAAAACAAAATAGAATTTCTTAAAACCTGGGCAATAGCAAAATTCAAGTAATCAAGGATCACTGAGAGAGACTTGATCAGTCTAGCACTTATGACACTCTGCAAAGGCTTTTCGGCCCTGTTCAAAAGTAAGAGATTTGATGTGGCCACTAAAAAAGCTTGATAGAGCTGTCTGCTTATTCCTAGGAATATTAAGCTGGTGTCAACAAGGTATTCCCTCCCCCCCCCACAAAAAATAAGGGTGAGCAGGGGGTATTCTTCAAAATGCATTTAATTGCATCATTTTAATGCAGAACAGTCCGGCTAAAGTTAGATAAGTGTTACCCTGGAACTTGCCAGCAGTGGCAGACTCGGCCAAATTGTTAACTATCTCGTTTACCATTCAATCCAATATAGGAGGGAACCCCCTGTAAATATACAGAGTGTCTAGAAGAAAGTCGAACCACAAGATCCAGAATATTTGTCATATCCCCAACAGTTGTCCAACGAGACAGGTGCTGTATAGATGCACGACAGTCAGTTAAAATCCAAATATCCCTGAAGACAATGTCAGAAGCAGTGTCAATAAATTGCAATCCCTTATATTTTGTAATAAGTTCAGACTTAAAAACAGAACAGAAGTTATTGTTCCTAATCTTAATGTCAAATGTACCATCAAGTATTTCAATGTGCACTCCACATCCAGAAATACCACTGTCATCTGCCATCAGTATACCATTCTACCATCAATATTGATTTTTAATTCCCTTTGAGGGATACCAAGAATTGTCTTCGGAGCAATCTTTCTGGTATATCTGACATAAATATATGTTTCCTTAAGAGAATTATTTTTTCTCTCAACACTATTTGCTTAATTTAATCTATATAAGAAAAAATGATAAATCCAGTCACTTATCATGAGGTCTTAACTATTGGAATCTTGCATAAAAATTTAGAAACATGTTTCTTTAATTGAGTAGATATTCGCTAAGAACACGTTTTAAGAAATTCATATATTAAGGGGAAGCCGGAGCATTTCAGATAAAATAAATTCACATTTTTGAAGTATTACACCCACAAATTCTAAATTTGGAAAATATATAAAATGTATTGAGTAGATATTCCCTGAAAAAGGGTTTTGTAGAAATTGACTTCTTAAAGGGTTACTTTTAGATAAAGACAATTCCAGTTTTGAGATATTAAACCAACAGATTTGAAATTTGGTAAGCATGTTTCTTTTTAAGAGTAGATATCCGTTATGAGCGGGATTTGTGAAAATTGATTTTCAATGGCGTGGCAAACATTTGGGAGAATGTTATAGAATAAACATTCGTTTTTTCAGTATTAGATAAAGAAACTTGAAGCCATGCAAGCATATTTCGTTTATTGTGTAGAGATCCGCTACAAATGGTTGTTGAGGAAATTGACTACAAAAGCTGGTCAGAGGCGTATATAACAAACATATTTTTTTTGTATTTTATAATTTTTGAGGGCTGTAAGAATATTTTTCAGTATTCTAAAGTTTGAACAACAATAACCTAAAAAGTGCTTACAGTTTTACAATGTCATGAATTACCTAGTGGAATGACCGGGCATCAGATTTAAAACTTTACACGAAAAAATTCATACATTGAAACACACGATATAACCATGGTCTATAATTAAATTAAAAATACAAAGATTGGTATTTCTATTTCCATTGAGTTCACCTTAAAAATTTAAAATATAAGTCTAAGAAAAAAACTTATGTCATTAAAACTTTGCATACTATTAGTCGCTAAGAATCAGGGTATCCACCTCTACTTCTCTAACTAAATTAATCATTTCCTTTTTCGTGTCTATTTGTGATTTTTATTATTTTCTACGTATGTTTCTTTTCTGGCCCTTTAACCCGGCACTTCACTCGCAGGGTATGTCATACCCACCGCCTAACTTTTTTTGAGACTTCATCTAAACCTTTTTCGAAAAATGAATAGTTTCTCGTGTTATAGGTATGCCTTTAAAGTCATATCCTTTGAGGGACATTAGCTTATAGGGGAATTCTAAATGTATATTTTGGGATACCGCCTCTTTGGGTATGTCATACCCTGCGCGTGAATCACCGTTACAGTTCTAAATGCATGAGCATGCTTTAAAATCTTTCTAATGCAATAGCGCGCATTATTGTACAAGGGGTGATCAAATGAAAAGGTACGAAACGACACGGTGGGTACAAATATAGACTTTATTCAAAATATACACCATAGGCCTGAGCACAACGATCCCACTGATGAACAAGCCGCAGGATTCCTTGTTCCCAGAATTCCTGTGGCTGTGACGAGACCCAGTCCTTCACAGTGTCCTTGAGTACGTCGTCCGAGTTGAAGTGCTTTCCTTTCAGGTGTTTCTTCAGTGGACCAAACACATGGAAATCGCAGGGTGACATGTCCGGACTGTAGGACGGAGGGTCCAACGTCTCCCATTGGAACTTGTCCAGTTCCATTTGTGTGACTCTGGAGACGTATGGACGCGCGTTTTCATGGAGCAGAACCACACCCTCCGTGAGCAACCCCGGTCTTTTGTTCTTGATGGACCTGCGTAGGCGTCGGAGTGTCTCACAGTACACATCGGAGTTAATGCTTTTTCTGTGCTCGAGTAATTCTGTGCTCGCATCATTTGGACGCCGCTTTTTATAAGAGCCTTTGCTCTCTCCTGCGCATGCGGGCACCCGCGCATGATCCGATCCCAGCCAGATCTCCAATGGCATCCCGAGATGTCTCGCTACATTCTCCCTTGGCGGAATATGCAAATATTTAACTGTTTCATTTTTATGTCGTTTCGTACCTTTTCATTTGATCACCCCTTGTAGTTATGATGAAGAAATATAGCATTTAAGTAATTTAATAAATACTGTATTTGATAGATATGGTACGCCAGTATTTTTTTATGAAGAAAGACTCTTTTCGGGTTGATGAGGAAGAATCGAATGATGAAAAGTATAATAGCAAGTATGATTCTTCTATTGAAATCTATCCAGATAATTTAACTGAGGGAGCAATTATCGTCCTTAATAAAATGACCGCATCATATTCAATGGATAGAAAATGTAATCGTTCGCCTATGACAATATTTATTGTGTTGTTGAACGTTGCGACAATAAATGCGCAAATTATTTGTTAGTAGTCGGAAACCATCTAATAACATTGAATCAGACCCTGATTTCTGAGGTGCTTTCGATTCTGATTTACAGAAGAATGTAGAAACTTGCAGGCAATGCTCCTACGGAATTTAAAAAGAATTCAGATCCAGTGAAAACATCGCACTCACCCGCGACGAAGACTGAAGGAGTGTATAAACAATGTATAGGTGTGTTTATACAATTGCTCTAATAAAAAGAACAGAAAAACTAAATTTACGGGTAAAAAGTTTAATAAACATATTGCATTTCCTACGTTTCTTCCTTTTTCACGTTTGCATGTAAATTTTACGGTAAAAACAGAATATAAACACTCTTGGGTATGAAATATCCTACGCGTATAGTTAAGGTCGATTTTTCGCGCGTGAAGTGCCGGGTTAAAGAAGTAATGCATTCAGGCCCCTAGATCAGTGTTTCTCAAACTGCGGGGCGCGCCCCCTTAGGGGTTGTAATAACCCTACGCGTTGAGACTGAAGCATATCGAAAAGTCAAAAATAAAAGATTAAAAAATTTCTTTAATTAACTGAAAGGCGGCAAAACAAAATGCATTCTGACATTATAAAAAATACAATACATATTCAGTTATAAGATACTTATAATTGTATAAAAGCGATAAAAATATTTAATAATTAATTTATCAATACTAAAAAACAAATTTAATAGTTATTAGTGACTTTCATGGGCTTGTCATATACAAAATTCTTTATATAATTTATAATAATCTTGATAATTTGGGCAGTTTATAAATAACATCACACATTGTATATATATCTTCGAAGTGCATAATTATGCATTTAAAGCGTAGTCGTAGTTGTAGGTGAATGAGGGGGAGCGGGCAGGATGAAAATTATAGCTGAAAATTGGGTCGCTAATATTGAAAGTTTGAGGAGCCACTGCAGTAGCGAATTCCTAATTTCTCATCTATAACAAACCATTGCTGACTAGAACGACAACAACAAAAAAACTTAGCTTTGGAGCAATTGCTTAATTCTAACCAGTCAAGACAGGGATTCTCAAACTGTGGGGTGTTCCCTTCTAGGGGGCGCGATAACCCTATGTGGGTGGCACGAGCAAATCAAAAGGCCGAAGATAAAATATTTTTTAAAAGAAAATTATTAATTTAATGAAAGGAAGCGAAACAAAACAAATACTGACATAATTAATAATAAATACCCATTTATATTCATATTGTACTCAAAATATTTATCTGTACTGTACAAGCATTTGAAAATTTATCCATACGAAACTAAGAGCAAGTTTAGTAATTACTACTGACTCCCATAGGCTTGTTATATACAAAATTTAATATTACCTTGATAATTTGTGTGGTTTAAAATTAAAATCATATTGTAGCTTTAGTGGTAAAGTACATAATTATTGCATTCAATAGAATGCTATTGTATGGAGGGCGGTACCATTCAAATTAGGATTGAAAATGGGCCGCAAATATTGGAAGCTTAAGAAGCAATGAGTTAAGAAAGAAAAAACAGCTCATTTATTCCGGAATTAAGATCAAGTTTTATGATTATTTTTTATTTAAAAATAACTAGCTGTTTGTAGCGAATACTTTTGTGACGGAAAAGCCAAAAAAACACGAAAGATTCATAGAGTAATAAAATTTATGTTCCTCCATCAGAAGAGTGGATAGAAGGAAATATGTGTGTATTATTTGTTCAGAAAAACAATTACATATAGTTATATAATTTATCATAAACAAAAACTTTTGGCACAATATATGCTTTCATTAATCACCATTCAAGGAAAAACATATAAAAATTATTAATTAGTTTATGCAGGATGTCCCGAAACTCAGCGTCATAAGGGTACTGGGTTAGAGGAGGAATTATACCAGTTCTAGGGAAAACAAATGTTTTATCACTCTGTTAAGCGATTATTAGAATATTTTTGAGAAAGGAGAAGATTATTACACTTCATCTCATCGTTAGGTACTGTAACCACATATTTCAAAATTATACTGTGATATTTCTCTAAAGTCCTTTTACATAGCTGTTTTATTAAATACAATCACAACAAGGGCACAATTTCTTGATGGTTTTCTTAAAATCAACGTAGTTTGTTTGAATCGGGTTTTGAGAAAATGTCACCTGCCGAAAAACTAATTTGAAATTAAGCCATTTTATAAAAAAAAGATGTCGACAATTTTTTATGGATAGAAAAGAAGTGTGTTGTATCATTTTGGAATTTTAACTAAATGGGCCGTCTTTTGAAACTATTTTTCTAGAATTGTACGTAATATTTTCTTTTTTTAGAGAGTCAAACAAAGGTGGCATAACATTTTTTTAAAACTGATTCAAACTACGTTAGTTTTCATTAAACATGCAATTCCTTTTGTTCAGTTTGGGACTGTGATTGATAGCATGGCCATACAAAATGTCATTATAGAATATCTTCCAGTAAGATTTTGAAATTTGTGGTCACACTAGTAGATGTGTCTGTTTTTAACATTTTTATAAATATGTTAAACATCGTTCAACCAATTGATAGGAAGCATTTTTTTAAAATGTTTCCCATAATTCTTATGACCCCCTTTAACCCTCTGCCCGCTTGATATTGAGCTTCGGGATACCTCAACATCAAGCTTATTGTCTTAAGCTTTCTAATAACGCAAGTGCATTTAATATATGTCATAATTATCAGTATTCATCTGCACTATGGAAGAATGACACTTCTACGTTAATTTTTTAAAATGGAGAAATACACTGATGAAAACAATTAAAGGAATGAATGGTTTTTTAAGGGAACACAGTATTTAACGCGTATATGCAAATAATCTATCGGATAATAGCTGAGCTCTTCGCAGATATCTCTGCTACTCAGTGACCTGTGCCATCGCAATGCAGTATGATGTGATGGTTTTTATGTACATGTACCTCACTTGGTCCCTGAAGCTTGTAGCGCAAAAACGTTTTGGAACCACGTAGCTTAGCCCATTCCCTGTTTTTTAATAACTTTTTGTTTATCCATCGTTGATGTGACCCGTCATCATCGTGCAGACTATGCAACAAGGTGGCGCATAGTTGGAAGACTCGAGGTGAGCTAATTGCAGACTACCTGTTTGGTGGTCTTTGGGAATTGGAGAAATATGATGTCCACTTTTTAAAAACAGTTCATAGAGACAGGAACACTGGTCCGGCGACCAGGCCAAAGTCGCAAAAGGGCAAACAAGGCCGTCTCAAGACCGTTATTGGAGATTTTTGGATAAAAGGGATTACGTGACTTTGACACAAATGTCTCACGACCTGTATAATGCAACAGAAACATCCTTTTCTCGAATGCCAGTCACTTGGAGACTTCATGCAGGTGTCCTGTATGCCAGGGGCCTTGCAGTCTGCATCCTTTTGGCTCGGAGACACACAGAGGATTGACTAGTGAGATGCCAAGAACACTTGTCTTGGACAGAAGACGATTGGGGCGGAATGTATTAAGTGATGAGTTGTGATTCAGTCTGGACCTATACTTGAGAGACGTGTTCTCATCTGTAGAGAAGACGATAGTCGATATCAGCCCCTTGACTTTGTCAAAAAGGACCACTATGGTCGAAGTGGTCTGATGGTATGAACAGGCATCATAGCAGATGAGCATAACGACCTTTATGCGTTTGATAGAGGTACTCAAACAGGTCAGTGATACAAGAACGAGATCCTTGCATCCTATCTCAGAATTTTCTTCGGAGCATAATGATTAAAGTTCATCATTATAGTCGATAACACAAACCCAATAAGTTCTCAATTGGTGGACAAATACCTTCAATTGTAGGATATTCAACAATTGGATTGGACAGCGATGTCTTGGACTTTAATCCCATCGAACACGTGAAGGATACTCAAAAACAAATAAGTAATAATACGAAAAATGAAAAAAATATTTTAAAAAATCCGAAAACGAAATAAACGCAATTTAAAACTAACACAAAAATATGTTACTAACAATGAATTATAAATAATCCAAAAAAGGAAATATCCATAATTATTCTCATGTACATTTTAAAATATGCGCCTGTAGTCTGGATGGGAAAAAAAAGAAAGGTGAAATGAATGACTAGAAGGAGGGTCAAAAATAGAGAAGGATCATTAAGGTACCCCGGGGTCGTGACACCCGTGTTTACCACAGACAGTAAACTCCTTGGGAAAAGAAAAAGATCACTAGGGAACTTTGGGATTGTGACACCCGTACTCACCTAAAGAAGGTGAGTTCCCTGAGGGGTATGACTTTTTAGACCAAACTCCACATTCTGCCTTCTTTCATAAAACATGCTACATCAAAGAACAAACATTGGACCTTTTAAACACATGACTGTACTAGGTCTGTAGGCCTTTATGGATGACGGATACACTAATCCCATGTGTCCATACATAATGAATAACCACGCATACTTCCATTGGCGACAACGTTTTCGGCACGTCTGTCTGCCATGGTGATTCTTACTTGAATAATCTCAGACAAGAAAGTCTACTACAATTATCTCCTCTTAGGTGGTCTGCACCTGACATATTCCTCCTAAGTTGATGTTACTTCCTACTTTTAACCAGCAATGAATGCGGTTTTCTATGGTGTTTGTTTGACCTGGTGTACTATCTTTTTTTTCAAAAAAAAAAATCACGAAACTTAATTTTTGAACGTCTATATATTTTGGATTAGCAAAATTCGTCTTTTTCTTACATAGCTTGGGTTTTCTCTTTCTATAACTCTAGTCATCATAATCTACAAATAAGTATAATTTATGCAAAGTATTCCTGAATTTTACTTTTTGTGTGACGTAGTACTTGCGTAGGAGTAAACAAACACAAAGAAGTATTGTATATTTCTATTTTTTATTATTTTTTAATTAAATCTCGGGTTCTGTCCTACCAGATAAGCGCGCCACTTCAATACTGTTGTGTTAGATAAATTGCTAAAAATAGATTTCCAACATCCAAAATTGGAAAAATAAGAATGTTGGGTTAACGTCTCATTATAAAAAAATGTGTTTCAAAGCACAAATGGGAAAGATTTGAATATCCCCTTAATGTAAAAATAATTAAAATCAAACTTATATAAAACTGTAATTCAGTCTAAACATTAAAAATTTTTAGTTTGGTAATTTTCAAATAGTGGCATTAAAAGTTTAAATTTTTTTTTTCGCATTCGCTGATAACTCAACATACTCTACGGTTATTGAATCTGTATATTCTAAAAACCTTCAACATCACTACAGTATTGAAATATTCAATGCATATTTTTATTTGATCATTGACTATTTCCTTCTATTCTTTCTTTCTTTTTTTAAACTTTATGAAACTTCATTACTACATACAAATATGCGACCAAATTTATGTGCATCGTTGTCTAATAATGGATTAAACAAAATTAAAACAAAAATAATTATCATTTTGTATGAGAAGATGCAAGTTGTTATTTTCAAACACTCTTCTGTATTCCTTTTTCTTCAACGCTGAAGAGTGTTTTTATTTTTGTAGCAATGTATTGTCTCTGTTGACGGGGAGAGAAATAGAATGAATTTGCTTTAAATTAAACTCCTAATGGACGAAGGGTAACGAAACAATAGATTTCACTCTCTTTCATTCTTAATTACTCAAGGAATTAATTTACCTCTCAATGGTTTTAGCAAAATAAAAATCTAAGCACTTTTAGTAAAGATAGTTTCTATTTAGTTTTTGAAAACTACATTCAAGAAGTTCCTGAGTATAGAACAATAGGCTAAATAAAAATCGCTATTCCTTCTCTCCATTTAGTCCAGTATTGAGTTAAGTAGTTCCTTTAAATTAAAGAAAGGTTGATAGGAAACAAAAAAAATTATAAATTCAGTCATGTGTTTTAAGAATAATATTTAAGTAAACGTTAAAATATTTAAGGGAAAATATTAATTACTTTCAATATCTGTTGAGATTTCCTTGTTTAAAAGTTCGGCACTTTGAGTGAAATAGAATTAAAATAATTATTACGAGGGTGAGTCGGGAAATAAGTTTCCCCTGTCGACTGTGGTCAGAATTGAGTATAAAAGTCAAAGCATAGAATGAGACATTAAAGATAAAACATAACTTTATTTTTTCATATAAGTAACAAGCACATTGAAATATTTGTCATGCCGCTTGTTAAGCATCAAAAACCCTGCAGGAAGGGCTCTGCATATGGAAGAAGCGTTTACTTTTACATGGACTTTTTGGAGGATGGTACCATCAATCAGGGTGCTACTGTGACACCCTGTCTAAATTGAAAGAAGTGATTCGGAAAAAGTGGCCTGGGTTTCTTAAATATGTCGTTATGTTGTTGGATGACAATGCGAGACCACATTCGGTGACGGTACGCTAAACCATATTGCAACACTTGGTTGGGAGAGCCCACACCATCCGCCATGCAGTCCTGATCTCGCACCTAGTTACTTTTATCTCTTTCCGGCTTTGAAGAAGAATCTCGCCTGAAGGCGCTTTCAAACCAATGTTGAAGTCAAACAAGCCGCTAAATGCTACTTCCATATACAAAACCCTGAATTTTCCTGGAGGGCCTTTTGAAGCTTATCAAGCGGTATGATAAATATCTCAATTTACTTGGTATTTATGTGGAAAATAAAGTTATGTTTTAACTTTAATGTCTCATTCTTTGTTTTGACTTTCATACATAACTCTGACCACAGTCGAAAGGGGGAATTTAACTTTTGACTCACCCTCATAAATAAAGTCCTGGTTTGATTTATGTTTTTTAAAAAAAATAATGATTTTCCTAATACAAAATATAGTTTAATGAAACATACACCACCTTAACAGCAATATAAGTTTAGTGTTATTGCATCAGATCTAACATATTTTGGTTTATTGTTAAACTTAATGAAGTATTCAAGTATGAATTTATTTGTCTGTACTGTGTAAGTTTGACAAAAAGAATTAACTTACTTTTTTAGTTAAAAAGAACTTTTTATTTTGCATTAAGATAATTTATTTAAAAGAAGTTTAAGATATATTACGGGAAATTAAAAATATTTCAAAAGCGCTTTTACAGAATCTAACGAACATTTTAATACAAAAAATACATTAAAAAATATATTTTCAAAACATATTGTATAAATGCACAGGTTTATAAAGAAGGAAATAAATATTAATAATTTATGTTCCAATTTTTGCATACTTAAGAATAAACTTACTGAAAATGGTGGTGTTAAATTACGCTTGCAAGAAATAAGTCTAATTTTATAAAAATTATATAAATATTGAAACGCACGTACGCTACGAATGTTATTTCTTCTGTAGCTACATTCTCCTGGAAGGAAAACTGAGTTTTACAGGCAAAGTTAACTTCCCAATTTGAAAAACAATAATAATACAAGGTGTAATAAGAAAAAGGTTACAAATCGGATGAAAAAATATTTATGAATAATAGACAGAAAATATACAACAGGCAATTAAGAAGCATTTTGCCCACCACTTTTTGACAAAATCAAGTTTGTTTAGATACTAATCAGATCGCAGAACCAACTTGTTTAACCCATCTTGGTAGAAATTAGGCCCCTGCCCATTGAGCTAGGTGTCGGCAGATGTTTTCACAGCACTGTCAAATATCGCAGAACATCAGAAACGACATGCTACACGCTACCATAGCTCAGTCCGAGCTCTGAAGAGATTTTACGTAGAGCCACCCGTTGATCATTTTGGATCATTCCTTTAATTCGTGCCGTGTTGATTTCTGTTGCTGAAGAACTTGGCCGGCCGCTCCTTGTCATATTGAGGTTTTCGACATCCTGCCTGCCTGATTGAAAAGAGTGATACTACTTCGCTACAAGTTGTCTGATCATTGCTTCACCACCATAAACTTTGACGATTTGACTGTGAATGGCAGATGCGGACGCATTTGTTGCCCATAAAAATTGAATCACAGCTCGCACTTCCAAACGAGATGAATTTCCTAAGTGTTTTGTTATTTCAATCGGCCTGAACCAGCTGGAATCTCTCACTAAATACCCACAAATTAGCTGTATGATCAATAACACCCTTTGTTTCCACAATGGGGAAACAAAATTTCGCCATAATATGTAGTTTTCAAATGCTGCGGCTTGTAACCTTTTTGTCTGGCCATCCCTCGTTATAATGGCATCCACAGATGATGTGAACAGGGTTACCAGATTGGCGACTTTACTACCCTAAGCAGTAAATTTCTTTAAAAAATATGAAATCACCTGGAAATCATCGAGAAGACTCTAAGATCAACTCTTCTAGATATTTCGATAGGGCTATATAAGGAAACTTTGAAACAAAGGTCCAGTCAGTTGAGAAAAGAATGAAGTCAAAATCAGAATCTGTTTATGCTTAGCCTGTGAATAAAGAGTGAGAGACTGTCTGTCTGAGTTCTTGATAGTGGAATGTTTTTAGATAGTCGTTCTGGAACATTGTAAGGCTTCTCTAAAACGAATGCATTTACTTCATATTTTATATTTATACTGTGTACTTATCTTCTCGTCTTTCTCTATTAATAAATCTGTTATTATTCAAATAATTCAAGTTGGTGGCAGCTTTTCCTTCAAACAAATTTAAAACCAGATGTAAAGAATTTTCGATAAATGGTTTGTGAAAAATCAGTAATTGGGATATGTAAATTCTATTACGAAATAAAATATTTTTATAAATAAAATTCATTTACGTTATCATTTTAATATTTGTATAAATAAGATTCCTTATTAACATAGCTCTTGAATATTTATTATTAAAACGATACACAGTAAAATCATGTAGTAAATGACTTTAAATGAAAGACTACATGAAGCATTAAATTCAGATGAAATTATTTTGAAATCAGTGAAAGTTTTTTTTAAAAAAAACTATACATTTCAAAAGTTTTTACTGAATATAATAAAGAGTAACAAGGTTATGTTTTTATTTAACCTTCTTTCAATTATTTACCATATTTATTATAGAAGTTGCTCACATACTTAAAGATATATGTAAATTTTTATAAAAAAAAGTGCCCTATTATTAATGAATTGTTAACTAGGAAATTAATCTCTCATAACCTACGTGTTAGAAAAACCGCATGAGCAGTAAAATATATTAAATTCTTACGGAAAATGACCGTTCAAAGATAGGGAATAAGCTCCTTGGAAGTTTTTGTCTTCTTTTTACTGTTTTTTGAACTTAGCTTAAGCTCATATATAAGCCAGAACATAAATAGAGAAAAGAACTTTTATACTGGAATGTACTATAATCTGAAAGAGCTAATATCAAATAATCCGCTTAACAGTACAAAAAGTATTTTCAGTGGAATCTTAAAAAAAAGGTACTCCAAAGTTTTGCAAAAAATGACTTAATAAAGTGAAAAAGGACTCTTGCTCTATAAGTACTTTCTTATCTGATTTCACTGAATATATATGAAAATAAGTGGGGTCGAAAAAGTATTAAGTCATATGAACAATGTCATTCAGTAGCAATATGTATGTATATATAGTCAAAATTTCTCTACAAGAGAGAGAGGTGAATAAACATTAATCAAAACTGAAGAAAATCGAAATGGCAAGATAACCAGACAATAGATTTTAAAAGGATATATGAAAAATTAAAATGATAGCCTTAAATATAAAAAATGAAAAAGTATGGATGCTACAGTATTATAAACATTTCTGACTTAGGACAGCTTATATATAAAATAATTTATATAAAAGTGGGGTTGAACATGTTTTGTGGTCAGCTAACCTTCCTTCTTTCTGTTAATAATACTGCGCAAAAACGTATGGAAAATAATGGATAGAAAATTTAAATCCATTATGAGAAAAAGATAACTTACCTAAAAAATGCATTCAAAAATGCAGAGCTCGAGCTAAATCTGAGTACAATAAACGGGTTATTGCCAGATTCTGAACCCAAATGTGAATTCAAAGCATAGGAATGGCTGAATGAATTTCTTAAATTATATATAATTTTAGTGTCCCTAAGGTAATGGTAGTATGTTTACAATTCTTAATTTATTACTTCTATTCTTTTCATACTTTTGCTAAGAGCTACTTTTCAGCCATTCCTATGCTTTGAATAGGCATTTTGGTCCAGAATCTGGCAATAACTTGTTTATTGCACGCAGTTTTAGTGCGGGCTCTACATTTTTGTCTGAAATTTTTAGGCAAGTTACCTTTTTCTCATAATGGACTTAGACTTTCTATCCATTATTTTCTATAGACTTTTGCTCAGTATTATTAACAGAAAGGGGGAAGGTTGGCTGGCCACAAAACATGTCCAACCCCACTTTTATATAAATTATTTTATATTCAAGCTGTCCTAAGTCAGCAATGTTTATAAAACTGTATCATCCATTTTTAAATATTTTTTTATATTTAACTATATTATTTTAATTTTTCATATTTCCTTTTAAATTCTGTTGTCTTGTTATCTTGCAGTTTCAATTCTTTTCAGTTTTAATAATGTTTATCCATCTCTCTCTTGTGGAGAAATTTTGATAGGCCTAACTTTTCAATATGGTTATGTTTTGTTATTATGTCGAAAATTTCTGCTGTACGGGGAAGGTAGGATCCGTAAAATATATTTAACCCTAATTTTGCTGGTCCTAATTCAGCAACAGCTTTAGAAATCATAATAGGTCTCCATTTTATTCCATTGTCTCATATGGTTTCTTACATTTTAAAGTTCTAAATCTGTTTCCTGCTATACCTACGCTTATTTAATTCTTGAACAATATACTTTTTCATCATTTTTTACAGTTATGTTTCTTGAATTCTGGTTTGTACCTTTTAGCTTTATTAGTGGTATAATTTAGTCTTATCAATTTTTATCTAGCAATTGCTATTCTTTTAATTATTAATCATGTTAATTCATCTCTCTCTTGTAGAGAAATTGTAATTATATATATATATATATATATTTGTGTGTGTGTATATATTTCCGGTAAAGTATATAATTCATTAATTTCCTATAACAGCTAGGTATTCTATGAAATAACTCGACAAGTTATTTAAAGAATAAAATAGATGAAAAATTTCATACATTACCTAGATATTCCATGAAACAACTAGTTATTCGATGAAATAACTATGATAGTCCATTAAAATGAAAAATGAACAATTTCAATGTTATTTTATAAATTAATTGATCATAAATAGCTAAAACCTCTCGAAAAATAAATTTTATCCCTATTATAGATAATGAATTGATACATAATAAGGAAAAGTAGACGATATATAATTTATCGTTGCTCATATTCTTAACATTAGTTAAACCGAAAGGAGGGAAAAATAATACGTTTTGCATCTATTACTGGTAAAATTAACTTTTTTACTCCTTAGACATCAAGGATATCACAATGCTGAATTTAACCAATAGTCACGTGGTTTTTTTTGGTCCTGTTTAAGGATTTTTTACTTCTGCTATCATAGTTAATAATTTTTCACGAGTAAGTGTAGCATTTTTTTCCCTTTGCCCCATCACTTATTTAGTAAAGATTCAAATACCTTGTATCTCGAATCTTTCTTATTTGCAGGTTTATTTCCTTTTCCTGCAGAAGTCGTTTCTGGAAAATAGGTTGCAAAAAATATTTGCTAATAATCCAAAATGTAAGACGCTAACATAATTACACCACCTAAATTCTATGATTAAAAGCAACGAAATGAAAGGCACATACACACACGTTATTGCAAAACAGATTTTAGAGGTTTAAAACAGACAAAATCAGCTTTAACCTGTTCAAACAGCTTTCAAGTGCCGTAATCATACTTTAACGATTAAGGAGTTGTTATTCTATATAATACCTAGTTAACCGCAGAATTCAATAATTTAACATACTTAAACTGACATATCCAGTTAGATTATAAAATAACTAGTTATTCTATGAAATAACGGATGTCACACTTTAACGGTAACACATACTAAATTTATGCAAGCATACATTAAGAACATTTTTTCAAAACGTACACTAAACTATTTCTATAATACAATTTAGTTTTAATTAAAGTTATATATATATATATGGAAGAAATTTATATAAAATATAGAACATAACAGAATAAAATTAAAAAAATAAGATCAAATCTAATGAAATACAGTATATATATATATATACTGGTGTCCAAAGGTTAAGTATAATTGATAATTATGTGAATAAAGAAGGAACTGTATTTCAGAAAGGCGGGAAACGTGATATGCGAGTGTAAAATGGTTATAAAACAAGAAAGCAAATCAAAAGAATGATAATAATTAATTTTTTTCTCCAAAGTAGCAGTTTGAAGGAAAACTGAGCATAGCAAGGACTCACACTTTAAAGAAAAAAACTAAAGAAAACATTAAATAAAATACTGATGCTGCAGTTAAATAAGGCGTGTGGTCACCTCTCTGACAGCCAGGCACACTGCACAGCGATTTACCATACTTGCTATGAGATGATGAATGAGTTGTGGAATCAAACGGTTCCAAGCTCCTTCAACTCTCTTCAGTTATGTAACGGAGTTTGGTGAGAGCGAAAGGGCTGCAATTTGTCTCTCGGGCATATCCCATACATTCCCTATAAGATACAAATTAGGGGAGTTCGCAGGCCACGACATGCTCTGGATGTTTTCCGCTTCAAGGAAGTCATCAATCAGCACCGCTCGGTGACATGGCGCATTATCATCCATGAATATGAAGTCAGGACCGACAGTACCTCAAAACAAGCGAACATAAGGCTCAAGAACTTCTTCTCTGTATCTTTGAGCAGTCACAGACCCCGTGTCAAAGAAATGGAGGTCCGTGCGGCCGTCCATCATGATGCCTGCCCATTACTCCCTTCATGGAAAATGATGTCTTTCCGTTATGTTTCTTGGTTCAAAACGTGTTCCAGGTTCTCTCCATATCGTTACCCGCCGAATATCACTATTTAGACTAAACCGGGACTCGTCACTGAACATCACATTGGCCCACTCTCCCACACTCCAATGTTGATATTTCAAACTCCAGTTCAAATGAGCGCGTTTATGCGCAGATGTGAGAGGAATGCAAACTGCTGGTTTTCTGGCATACAGGCCAGCATGATTGAGTCTCATGTAAACAGTTTGTCACGAAATTCGTATTCCTGTGGCGACTGTGAGAGCCAAACACAGTGCTCTGGCAGTACTGTCCTTCTGACGTCGCGCACTTATTACCAGATATCGGTCTTGGTGAGGGGTTGTGACTCTTGGTTGACCCGATACTGGTTGTTGGGTAACATCCCCAATTCTTTGAAACCTCTGCCACAGTCTTGAGATCACAGAATGGTCCACATTCAGAATTCGAGACACTTCGGTTTGTGATCGTGGGGTTCCAGTATTCCAACGATTCTTCCTTTCATAAACATGTCCAATTGGCGTCTTTGTGCCATCATTCACCTTGTTTGATAATATATATAAATATATATATATATATATATATATATATATATATATATGAAGAGGGCACTACTGCATGCCCTGTGGCGTAACCCCGCTGGTTTCGGAAGGAAGCAAGGGGCAACCAGACAGACTGGAGGGAGACGTGAGAGAAAAAGGAGACAGAGCGAGATTGACCCACGACGACAGAGAAATAATCCCTCTTCAGAATAATGAAAGCCATTTAGGCAATGACGCGAGTTTAAATGTTTTAATATCTTAATTGTTTTGTCCCATTTCATTATAGTTATTGTTAAAATAAACAGTTTATTCTGTTAATTATTATTTATCTCGAGGCCTTTAAACAACATCAACATAGCATATATATTATTTCTGATTCATCAAATATTAAATAATTTAAGTAATAAGAAATGATGCCACCCCACTCAATATGGTGGTTATGACTCTCGGCTTATAATTGAGTGGGTTCGAGTCCAAAATAAGGCATGGATGTATCTTCGTGAAAAAAGTCGGACTTTCACCTGAAACACGGACTCCCGACTTGAATGGAAAGCAGCTCATCCCTTCTGTTCCATGCTGGGATCATCGTTTGTAATAAAAGTCCATATTCTACTGTGTTTGTATTTCATGTACCTTTCTAACTATCTTTTGTATGTATCCCACTATGAAATATGACCGATAAAATTATTTCTTGTAATATTTGTTGGAAAAACTTTTAATGTGTGAGGTGAAAAATAATATTTAGCCTAAATGAAGATTTGAGTAGCAAAATTATAAGTATATAAATTACTTTTCATGGATTTCTATGACAAATGTGCTTTAAAAATTATTTCTCCGCTTAATAATCATATTTAAGCTTTTGAAGTAAGTATCTCCTGACTTAAGTATCCTTAAGTATCTCCTGACTGCCCACTGGTAGTCAGGAGATACCCTGCCGGGTTCAAAACTCGTACGTGCTAAAAATGGAAGAGATGTAAGAAATTTTCGCTTAACACTCTACAAACGGTCTGATGACTTACACTTACGTGATGAGCAAAAGCTCTTGTGTTTGACTCTGGTTTAATAGCCTCAACCAGGCTTGGATTGCGCGTACAGCTCTCTGTCAACCAGCATCATGTCTGGTGACATGGAACGAACGTGTTTCACTAAGTTGCCGATGAAACCGCTAAAAAGTTCAATGATCCAGCAACCGTCGATCACTGCGCGTGATACATTTGTAGCGTAGATCTGTCGTTACCATTTACACGACAATACATGTAATACATGTCCGCATTTTTGGCATACGTATAATCTTCCATGGTAAACGTCAGCACAACTGCGAATGACACTTTTCCCTACTGTGGTGCATCATGTTAAATGGCGGCTAAACATCTACTGCCACCCTGGCAACGAAAAAACCAATAATTTCGTTTTTTTTCTTTTCTTTTATTTCTTCTGTTTGCGCCTCACCACGTCATTTGCGCCCATACATTCCTATACCATAACTGATTGTTACATTGCCCTGTAACTACCCTTTAAGTTTCTACCATTAATTGTGGACCACCGTGTATAAGCTTTACTATCGTAAATTTATAAATAAAAAAATATTAAAATTCTCAGTAAGTTATGTCCATACTTATATTTTCAATCCGTACAGAAGACTCAGAACATACACTGACACTATAAAAATATGTTATTGTTTGTCCTATAAGCTACATTAATAAATACCAGTACATAAAATCCTGTTAGGTGTAAAAGGAAAGAGGAAAAAGGGAAATACTGTGTGTGTGTTATTTCTTTCTTTACATAATCAAATGAAATGACTGAGGGAGGGAATTTCAATTAACTGATATGAAAAAGAAACAATTATTCTTTAGGGATACATTTACTTATCCGCTAAATAAATTTCCCCGGAATGTTATTTCCAGGTGTCCAAACGGCTATTTTATGTTATGCAATTAAGGAGGATTGAGTGCTTTTGTATTATCTAAAAAATACATTGATTCTCGTGTTGTTTTCCTTGGCGTAACAAAAAACAAGCGAAAAATAGTAAACAATTTGTTCTGGAATATTCCTTGTCAAAATTTCAGAGAACCTTTTTGATATTCTGAATGAAATAAGTTTATTTTCGTGAAACAAGGAAATTCTTAGAGGAATATTTCAATTTGGTTTGGAGTGACAAATGAAAGCCCAATACTATAATTATAAATAATGACAATAAATTGATATAATGACTTTAAAATTGTTAAATGTAACGGCCTGAAATAATTACAAAAATTGTCATAATGGATGAATAATGATACATGCGCTTCTAAATATTAGAATGAAATCGTATTAAAGCAAGAACTAAAGATAGCTTAGTTTACAAGTGTTGCAATGGGCTTATCTGCATTTTGTCTAATAATCCTCTTGGGGAAATACTTTCTTTAAACATTATTTAATTGATAACTTCTTCCAGGAAAAAGAAGACGTGATATATGTAAATTATGTCGTGTATTTAAATATTCGTTTTCGGGTTCGAGAAAGAGAGAGAGATTAAAACCTAAAAGATAGTAGTGAGAATTTACGTAAGATAACAGAAATTTAGACGAAGGTGTGCAGTAAATTATCTACTTATATTTTTAATTGGTCAATTTGATATTTGATTCGGATTTGCGTTAGCTTAAACTAAAGTTATTCAATTTACAGTAGAACGTTGTTTATCCGAATTAGTTGGGACTGGACAACGTTTCGGATAACCGAAAACTGAATTCGATCCATGCAGTATTTGATATTGGACACTATACAAATATTGAAAATCATACATGCAGGGGAAACGTTCTTGAATAAAAAATAAAATAGCTGCAAAATGTCGCAATTTTACCTTGATTGGGGAAAATAATCACTTATTTTTCGCTGTACCACTGTGCATTTTCGTTTTTTCACTGCAAGGTTTCTGATTCTCTTCAGCAGCAGTAGTTGGGTAGGACAGCACTCTGATTGTTGTTCGTACCACTCCATAGTTGTCTCTAACGCATAAAAAAGTCAGAATCTGATGGACCCTTGCTACTTTCGTTGTTGTTGTCCTCGTCTTCATCCGTTTCATCGTCGACAGGATAGAATTCTTCTTGCACGGAAATCACAATCTCACCATCATTTAGCATTTGAAATTCCCAGTCTTCTTCATTGCATGCCATCCAGGTTTGTACATCAACAAAACTCAACAAAACAGCACCTATACTCCACCTCACTTGTAAGCAAACTGACCTAATATTTCTCGCAGATGTTTATCAAATCACACAGCTGAAATTTCCCATATCCCTCACCTTGAGATTGCCGTCACTTTTGGTCCCACACGAAACATCTGTTGAGCATTGCACTGTTCGAAAACGTATCCGGACTTTGGTTCGGATATTTGACGCTCCGGATAATAAACGTTCGGATAAACGACGTTCTACTGTATACTAAATTAACTTATATCGTCTTTTTCGCTCTTGCTCTTGTCTTTTCGGTGCAATTCCTAATCTAGGTTGTTCTAGTTTATTAGGTTGTAGAACTTATAAATAAATTGTGTTGTTTTGATTATGCCTAGTTTTCCTACTAACTCCAGTACACTGATGGATAGGTAAACCCAACCATCATCACAGTGTTACTTGTGAGAGATTCCTGTAATAAAGGTGATAATGGTCTTGTTTCTTTCTTTTTGGTACGTAATGCATAATTCCCTTTCTAATTCTCATAAAATATGAGAAAATAAGAATTCAAGTAATTTATTTATCTTACCATTATTTTAATCTATTCTTTCAAGTACAGATTGAAATTTACAATTTGTTCTTTAAATCTGAAGAAGATTAATACAAAAGATAAGGACAAAGCTTCAAAATCGATTGCATTTAAACGTTTTTTATGGGAATATTTTCCTTCAACAATATATATTAAAAGTAATTTTGCACTCCAGTAATTTTTATTAGTATTAAATTTAATCTATGAAATAGAAAGGAAAGGAGATAAGAGGAATTATTACTATTTTTAGAAAATTATTAAAATAATTTTTCTAAAATTGCTTTATATTTCCAGTTATGAAAGTTTTAAGTTTTCTAATTATTTAATTGATTAGAGAGAGAGAGAGAGAGAGTTCTAAAATGCATCTCTCCTTTTAAGCTTAAATTTGGTACTAAATCAAAAAAGATCAATTCTTTTTTTATAAATTATCCATAGATAGATACGTTTTTGTAATAAAAATTTTGTGTGTGTGTGTGAAACTGATTAATAATTATTTCGCTCAAAATGATTTCTAGGAATAATGAGCTTGTGAATACTCTCGAGTAAGTTTAAATTTTTAAGGACTTCGTGTAAAATATTGTATATTAAATTAAAACATCAGCAAGTGATAAATAATGGGAGCTTATTTGTAACTATTAAATTAACCAATTGTTCTTTTTAAGGATATGATGTAGAGTTTATTGATTTTTGATTTGGATATCTATGGTGTAATAACATATATATATATATATATATTAAGATGCAAAAAATAAGCCTTTTAGTTTATTACCAGAAACTGACTGCTAAAAGAACTAATATTTTACAGAAAGTTTAGCAAGTAACTAAAATAAAAAGGATTTTTTTTAATTATTGATATCCATCCCATACATAAGTTTCTTTCATATTATGTAAAAAAATTATGATCTTTATAAATTCAAAGCTTATTTTCTGGTCATATTTTGTCTTTGAATCAGTCTTTATATATTTTTCTGAGGGAGAATAGCTTCTAAAGATAATTCTATTTAAGGTATCCGACTACACTAAACTTGTGAATTTTGCCAAAAATTGACATTTTTTTATGATTTTATTTTACAGGCCATCTTATTAGCTTTATAAATATTTTAAATCTTTATTTTCCGTTCACTATAATATTCATGTGCCACCATATTTTATAAGATATTATAATTTTGCTCTTAAAAAATTAAATCCAAAACCAAATTATTCGGCCGTTTTATAGAAATGAACTAAAGGTAATCGTGGTGTATATTTAATGTATCCGACTATCCTAAAATTGGAATTTTGCTAAAAAAATGACTATTTTTATGATTTTATTTTATAGACCATATTATTAGATTTATAAAAATACCAAGTTTATTATTTTCCGTTAACTAGAACAAAAAATACAAGTGTTTTAGTAAAAGCAGATGCCATTACTTTAAGCAAGATGTCTTTCCTTAAAACGTGTTTTACTCGAAATGTGTTTTTTAAATGCTTAAACGGGGACAGTGAAACGAGGATCTGTATAATAGTAGAAGTGTTTTAACCTTCAGAGTTATAAATCACTGTTTCTTCTTTAAGCAATTTCATATAATTACTAAGTTTTTGTAAAAATTAAAATATCTCTTATCCTGAGGTCATTTCAATATTGAATAACATAGCAACACATCAGAATTGAAAATTTGTTCTTAAACTTTTTTTACAGAATGGGCCTCATTTATGTTGTTTTTGTAAAATTTTTCTCATTTTAATAATAATAATTTCTTTTTATGTTCTTAATTTTAGAATATTTTTCCTTAAATGTACTAAACTTATCTAAAAACCATAAAAAATCCTCATATCTTTATTTTTTTAAAACAAAAAGTTGTCGGAAGTAGTTGGAAACCTGAAGAAAAATTTTCTCCCAACAAATTACTCCAGGTAAAAAGTAGTCCAAAACTACTTATAATTAATTCTCTCTACTGTTCCTGCGTGGCCGCGGTGGCCAAGTGGTCTAGGCATCGG
This sequence comes from Trichonephila clavata, assembly GCA_019973975.1. NCBI lineage: Eukaryota > Metazoa > Arthropoda > Arachnida > Araneae > Nephilidae > Trichonephila > Trichonephila clavata. The sequence goes on along the minus strand of BMAO01003289.1, from coordinate 28,755 downwards.
ATCATGGCTAGCGTGTCATGAGTTCGATCCCAGTACCACTAAAGATCCGCCGTATAGGGGAGCGATGCACGTTAAATCTGTCTAGAGCTGAAACGTCCTCCCGTTGGTGTGGTGCGGTACTTAGGAGAGAGGGGTGGCAGCTCAGGTGTCGTCCGCGTCACTTGACCATGGTTCAAAATTACGTGGACCGTCGCCAAAAGCCCTTGTGTTGCTGATCAGTGCGACGTTAATATTCACTCACTCTGCTATCATCTTCATTTATTCTGTTTACGTTTTATAAAAGACCGTTTGAAAATGTCAACAAAGATTTAACTCGTCAAGTGGCTACAGAACTTACGTGAAGTAAATAGACATATTCATACGTTCTAGTTCTTTCTTAAATACAGTTCGCTTGTTTTAATTATTCAAATTTTCTATATTACGGCAGACATGCCTCAGAAAGTTAATTAATTTTAATGATCCGAAACAACTCGAAATCCCAAGTAAAATATTCATTCCTCATTCTTTAAGAGCAGTCTTAAGTTTTAGTTAACTAATGACTCTTTAAATAGTCAGAATGCTCTTCAGACTGAGCAAGAATTTAATCCCTCAGTAACGAAGCAAATTCTGTAGTTACTTGTGCAGTGAAATGCTTTTTCCTTTCTTTTCTGAAGTCCAAACATTGTATTATGAGTTATTTTTGAAAAGAATACAGAATAGAATTTTTAATAACTATTTTTAAAGTAATGTCCGTGACTTGACATTTATGTCTGTTTTGTCCATGGCATTCTTTAAAGTTTCGTTTGCGTATTCAATATCTTTAATTCTTTTAATTACAGAACAGAATTTGAAAGATAATTAAGTATTTTAGACGAAGACTGTTTTGTACTTAAGACTACCTGAAACAGATTTATTAATTCATAGATACGAGTAGACACAAAGAAAAATATATAGTTTATTTGAAACATAGTTGACAAGTAATTACAGCTTCATGTCCCTTATTTATTACTACTTGTGGGGACATTTCAAGACTTCTGAAGAAGATCTTTACTCTCTAACTCTGTTTTCTTCCTTCCTGATGAATCGGCACGTTAAACTAGAACAACGCAGCACCACTAAATATCGTCACTACCGTTTAAAGTACAAAAAATCAACGAAGTAGACGGTTATATATAATAGTAGTTGATTATAGATAAGAGTAAAAGCTTGCGGGGGATAATTCCACATTAGTTCGAACTATAAACATACTGTCGTAACCATTTTTTCGGTTCAAGGTTAAGGAGGATTTACATTTGTTAAGGCCGAGGGGTTGTATCTGTTTCAGATATATATATATATATATATATATATGTAATGACTTCTTCTAACTCATTAACTTTACCCCATTAAATTATTTCCCAGTTCTTTCGCACAAGACTGTTATAATCTTAATCTTATCTAATTTCTCGCACGCATTTGCATCCAATCACGACTCCTGTTACAAAAGAGCCGTACGATCTTCACCGCTAGTGTAAAAACTCGGAGCAGACGGTTACGAGCGCTCTTTCGCTTCTGTTTTTGCTTCAACATGTAGCCGACCACAGCTTGTGTTTGTGTTGCGTGTATATGTTTCTTTGTGATTCCGTCCATCTATGTGTCTTCATGTTCAGTGTTTAATACAGAAGAATAACTTTTCCAAGACTGCCTCTTCCATAATAATAAAAATTCAACATCAACCATATAAGGAAATACCAATACCGGCCACGCTATCAAGATCTTCGCCAAAAGTCGTTCTCATTTACTAAGTCCATCATCATCGTTATATATATATATATATATATATATATATATATATATAAAATAAAAAAAAAAAAATATAAATCATATTAAACTAGAGTACAACATCATATTCAAAATCAATCGTAAAAAAAGAATATCAGTTTTCAAGGAGGATTCGTACTTATAAAATATAAAGTATCGAATCCCCCTTAGGAATACTGGGTTTACTGTTTATAGATTTGTTGCATTGGTAAACTATATTAAATATCCAAATATATATATATATATATATATACGTATTAGATCTTAACTTTTTTCTGGTCTGTATATCGCGTACCATTTCTAGTGTGTCAAACTTAACAAGATTAAATTGTTACAATTTCCTTTTTTCTTGTAATTATTTTGAATTTGATTCAATGGATTTTCCACCAAGCCTGCGTTCGGATCCCTCCCGCGGCAGGGTGTATATTCTGAATTATTTGCAATAAATAATCGTAAATTTTATGTTTTCGGAAACTCGGATTTAGATACTTGAAGGGCACGCGTGACTTTCTTTTCTTTAGAAATGTTCCTTTGGAAATAACAAAAATCTAAAAGATTAAAATCTCCTGAGAATGGTTGACACAGAAAATGCTCTAAGACGCCCCTTTTATTCTAAGTTACATTTTTTTAGGGTTAGAAGATCCGTTTATAATCTGACCCCTCTAATTTATTTTTAAAATAGATCAAAAGATTTTCGTCTTATATACGAAAATATACTCTATACACTAGTATGAAAAATAACTAGTATATCTGTAGACAGAACTGAAAGTAGTATTTTTTTTTGGCAATGCGAGAGGCTGTTAGTAAAAACTTTATTTTTTTCTATGTCTACCTCATGTACTGAATTTCAATTCATCATTTATGATCGTAAGCTCCTATACAAAAAGTTTGATATTGCTTGCCCTTACTCCTACTAAAATTTGCATATTTAGTTCTAATTCACCTAGTACAACAAATCAAGATAAAATGATACTCAAGATGAATTGTATCTTCTTAAAATTATAAACTTTTCACTAGAACTTGATCAAGGATCAAATTTTTTGTTAATAGTAAAATGGATATATTCGGCAGAAATGTATATACATTGTCTTACACTCTACTGTTATATATACTCATCCGGTATAGTGCGTAGTGACTCTGGTTGATGTGCCGTAGGGCCTGGATTGGAATCCCGAGAATGCATTAATGTTTGTAAATGTACAGTGCACATTCGCGACATGGGGAGTACTCTAATAACGGTTGATAACAGTTCATTTTTGGGCATATTTTTGGGTTGCAACGCAGACCTCAATCCCATATCTGAAAGTTTTTGATGGGAAAGCGACGAGAGATAAATTGTAATTTTCCTGCCTGCGATATACTTCTTAGCAATTGGTGGAAACGATAATGTCCGGAAGGCGTACCTAAATTGGACTTCTTGAACTCGTTGAAAAAAATTTGGCATGGGGGAAAGCTCAGTGGCTGTTCTCTGATTGGACTCTGGATGGTGACGATAGAGGCACCAACTGGCTGCCCAGGGAGTTCAAAAAGTAAAATATAGGAAATTTTGAGGATATTGTCCAGTTGGGAATGAAGAATTGAAGATAGAGGTAGAGTAAATAGATAAATTAAAAGATAGGGAAATTAAAATTAAACACAAATTTTGATGGTGCAATAATACAAATTATTGCAAGGAAACAAGATGTTATGGTGGATTATAAGAGTCAAGGAGAATTTGTCTTGGCCTCTTGGTTTTATTAGCATCGTATGGAGAGTTAAATTTAGCATATTAACGTTATTTGTATTAGGAAGGGAATGAAAGAAATATCAATTGTTTGGGATATGCTATTTAAAACTTTAATTTATTAATGCTTTACGTATGTCATCATTGTGCATGTATCTCGTGTCTGTGATCATCATACGAATAAAAGAGTTTTGAAGAGTATAAAGGATACTGATATTGCTGTTACCCCAAAGAACCGCCGAGCCGCAAGTCCTATCGTGAGATTGATGGAAGGAAGGAGAAGAAAGTTTGGTGGCTCCTGACCACTCCCAGGGTGTTCTCTTTCAAAATTGGGGGGGGGGATAAATCAAATCTAATATAACCAGCATGGAGCTCATAGCTATAGCTAACGACAGGCTTGCAATCTAGCCCTTAGCCTTGATGAATTTCGAGGGCCCCGATCTACCACTCCCAATTAAGTGGCAATAGCAACAGCAACATATTTATCGCAAATAACCGAGAATGATAAAAAAGCGAAATCATTTAAAGTTTGATAAGAAATTATTCACTGAATTTAATTTAATATCTTTTTCTATCGTGATTATTATATGTGAGCATATTTGTGTAAAAAACTCAAGTTTTGTACTCAGTTGTTATTAAACTAGCACATTATAACTAGATGCTGTAATTCCGTACAAATACACAAGTTTAATTAATTATATTTCTGATGCTTTTTTTTATCACTGAGAAAAATAATTTTATGGATATTATAAAACAGGTACCTTTGCAAAATTATTATGATAAATATATATATTGAGTTTCCAAAGTCATTCTAAAATAAAAAAAAATAATGAATTGGCTGTAATATATTTGCAGATGCTAGATCAAACACCGTTTTACTTTTAAATATTAACCAAATTATAAGATTTTTCAAAAATCAATTTTTACAAGATATTTCATTTGCTTATATATTAAATATTAAAGGTCAAACGGAAGTATACTCAAGGCGGAAAAAAACATCGATTGCTTGAAAAAAGAATATTTAATTTTATAATCGATATTTTGAAATCGATGTTTCTTTAGCTTTAAAAAAATAGGTTTAAAAAAATAAATGATTTCGTTTGAAATGATCGGATGCTAAAACATATTTTTCCTTTTCTCTAGCTTTCGTTTAGAAGGTGATATTTCGGTAATAATCTGAGAAATAAATTGATATACCTTATTGACACTTGCAATTTAACACTTACGGATCTTTTAATATTTATTTCAAGTAATTCAGCGATAATCAAAAGATTAATTTCAATTCAAAGTTAGCAAAAATAATAAATTTCTATCTGCTTAAATTGTATTTTTATACTGAGAATTAACATAATTTTTATCTTCTTGCAGTCTCTGACCGAAAACAAAGTATTTTATATAAAATAGGGCAAAAAGATTTCGGTACGTAATGAGCTTCATTCTTATTTTTATTGCTTCGTTTATATAATATGGTTTTATTATGCTTTATTTATATGTATGAAACAGGAAAATGACTCACTCACTCATTCACTCATCACGAAATCTCCGGAACTAGTAGACCGACAGGCTTCAAATTTGGTAAGCATGTTTTTTTGTTATGAGAGATCCACTAAAAATGGGTTTGGTATAAATCAGCTCCCAAACCATTTACAAATGCACATTTTACAAAGAGTTATTTGTTATTTTATTATTTTATAATGATTTGTTGAATTAAAATGTGTTAACAAATCATGTTCCGAAATTTATTACATAGAATGAATTCTGTAAAACTTTACGACACTTCTAGCATTAAAAACTCTGATTAAAGTGCTTAAAAGAGCTCTATAAAATACCTGTGGGGCCGTGGTAGCGTAGTGGTCAAGGTAACAGATTCGTAGCTGCCGTGTCATGAGTTCGATCCCAGTACCACTAAAGACCTGCCGTGTAGGGGAGAGAGGCACGTTAAATCTGTCGAGAGCTCAAACGTCCTCCCGTTGTTGTGGTAGTTAGGAGAGGGATGCTATCTCAAGTGTCGTCTTCGTCACTTGACCATGGTTCACAATTACGAGGTCCATCGCCAAACGCCTTTGTGTATATATAGCTGAACAGTGCTACGTTAATATACACTCACTCACTCATAAAATACTTGTAAAATTCTGAATATGAATCTTCAGTAGATTCTGTAAAAAGGTTTCAAAAATTTGATAAATTTTAGCATTTTTCTCCATAGCATTACTTAGTGCGGACACCTAACTTCCTAAATTATTATTTTGTACCTCACGTGGCTCTATCCATACAATTTAGAAGCTATACTGCCACCAAGTTATGTACTAAAATAAAAACATTATAGAGGGTTAAGGTACATTTAATCCAATAAAATGGATAATGTCTTGTTCCAATTAATCGCATCATTAGTTCCTTAACACTTTTTGGATCACTTACTTTCGCCTTTGTTGAAAATGTATTCAGTCATTATTTGAATGTTCATGAGTTTGAGAACAAATATGTATTACCCTGACTTAATGGTATTTCATACCTCTTAGTAGAAGAATATTTTTCTATCTAGATATGTGTATTCTAGATCTTATATGCCTCTATTGCATTGCCAATGTTTTTTTTACAAAAATTTGAAGGACGTCTGCCTATAACAGGGGTGACCAATTCGTGACAAGCCAGCCACAGTGACAACACGGCTGAGTTGTAAAAGTAGCAAGTAAAGACTTATTGAAAATTTTAAAAAAATTAATTACTAATTTTTTTGCTGTTTTATTCAAAGTTGGTTGTCTCAGAGAAAAAAAATCATCTCAAAAATAATTTTAAAGAATTAAATTACAGTAGTAAACTATAACGTAGACAACACTTCATTGTTGTGTCCGATGGTTTTCCAAAGGAAGTGCATTCGTGAGATTCTGGAATATAAGGGAGGTGTCTTAATATCTGGAAGAAAACAATGAAATACCCAATGAGTACTTGCTTCTCTGGAATGAAGAAAGACTTTGAGATTTAGCTTTTCTTACCAATACTATAAGATATTTAAATAATTTAAATTTAATATTACAAGGAAACTGATTGTTCTTATCTAATCCTGATTGATCATATTTTCTGAATATATTTTTGCTTTTTTTGTTTTGATTTTGGATAGAAAAGAGAAAAACTCTCTCTCTTCTCTCTGATGCACTCCTAAAACAACCCAATTTTTAGCGCGTTTTTTCACGTAGTGGAACAAAAGCACTATAAGGACACACATTTCGTCTTCGTTCCATATTTTGTCGTACCTTTTTCTCAGCCAATAAGCAAATAATTGACCTCGGGCTTTCGGCATTTCGTCGCATTTGTGCCCTAGATGAGCCGAATCATATTTATATTTTCCCGAATTTTCCTATTGTAAAATACAACATGTGAAAAACGCGCTAAAATTACTTGGCCATGCCAATGACTGATATCTTGTTTTAGCACCTTCGAGAACTAATCCTAATGTAGATGGCTCAGTAAAAATCTACAAAATTAAAAATCACATGAAGTACAAACTATTTAATAATTATTTATAATTAAATCCTTATGGTTACTCGTTTTTATTTTATACCTAACTTAACTGATTGAAACTGAAAAAAAAAACTTTAACAATAAAACTTAAGTTTGTACTTTTGCTTTATTTATTATATTATTTTTAAATTTATACTATTTAGACTTGCATAAAATATATACTATTTGCGTAAAAAATCCATAATAAGCTTATAATAAACTGTTTTTTTTTTCATTTTGTCATATTCTTCTGTTTGTTGGAAAAGTTTTTGAAGTGGCACGCATAATTTCTTTTAATTAGGTAGTGGCACTCTTCTCAGAGAAGGTTTGCAACCCCTTGTCTACAATAATACTTTCAGAAATAAAAAATAATTCATTTGGAGGATATAAAACTCCTGCTGGAAAAATAAGTGTAATGTTCCTTAAATAATAAACATAATAATATTTCAGAAATAAGCAGCATATAGTATATTTTCTCTTAAGACAATGCTAGTAATTGGGAAACAAAAATGAAATAACCTATTAGAATTTACTTGCCGCCAATTCAGTGTAGTAGTTAGTGAAACTGACTGCTGTACCGTTGGGCCTGGCTTTGAATCCTGGAGATGGCATAGATGTTTGTAAATGTATAGTGCCTTTGTTGCATTCTAAACAGCCGCTAGCCACAAGTCCTCTAGTGAGGTTGTGACAGATCAATACGCGTTTATGACTAACCCCTTAGGGACTCTTCTAGGGAAATATTTTAGCCAACCAACTTTCACCGAAGGAAGAAAACGTGATTATGCAAATTAAGTATATTATATAAATTCTGTATTCGCGAATTTTAAGAGTTAGTTAGTGATTGGAGGATCGTGAGTTATTAAAGTGCAAATCTAAAAATCAATGGAAGAATTCTAAGAGAGGAACACTCGAGGTGATTAAATCCGGATAAAGATTGCATTTAAGGTCTCAACTGTAGGACTCGACTTCACAAAAGTACAGGTATCGTGATCCTTATTTAAATAGATGTTTAGCTTATTAGTGCGTGACGTAGTTTATATTGAGCTTGTATAGGATCTCGTGGAATCAGTTGAGGGTCTGTAATATTATCCCCAGACTAACCGGTCTCACCTTCGCGCTCTGCATACTGATCAAATTTCTTAATTAGATTATTATTGTGCTTCTTTAATATTTTGTGTCAATAAAATAATTAGAGTGAATCATGTCAAGTGATTATTCAGTTATTCCCACACATCTAGCCGGTTCCGCGAGTAGAGAAGGGAGATTAGAGGGAAGCAGGAACCGACAAGCATTACAAGATTGGTGAAAGAAGAAAAGATTTGACCCCTGACCACCCCTAGGGTGTTTTTCTCAAAATTGAGTGGAACCGAGCCAAGTCGTGCTGTCACCTGTATGGTGCTGCTACGACAAACGACAGGCGTAAATCTGCTGCAATGAATTTTGTGGGCCTCATTCTAACACCGTCAGACAGGCGGAATTAGAAAGAAAGAACAACATAATTTACTTTACACACATAATATACTTTACTTTACTTTTTTTTTGTTGAAAATTTCGAATCCAATGTATAAAACATTTTATTGATACTTTGACATCAACTATGAATAATAGAGTTTGACGGTTTTTCAAACCCGTTTTTAAAAAAACGGTTTTTAAAGTAAATTTTTCACTTTTGAAAACCGGTTTTTAAATTAAGAAAACCGGATTAAAGATTTATATTATTATGTAGAATGAGGTACTCTTTTTCTGTATTTGAAAAATCCACAAAGCATGTCTAGTTCAGCGAAGAAATCTAGTATACTTTCTTTAGTTTCAAAAACCGAAATTATTAAAATATCTGGAAAGATATTGTCTACAATATTTCCAAATTCTTAAATGGAAACTAATTGCGATAAAGAGCAAATCGAAGAAATTACTCATCACAGTAATGGGGTTTTAGAAGAAGCCATGGAAAAATTAATTCATAACATTTTGAAGACCCTGAAGAAAAACTAACAAATCGAAACACAATGAAAGCTGAATTTTCATTATTTGAGGCAACGAATAAAAGAACAAAAAACTTAGATTTGTTATTTGATGCCCTAAAAACTTTAAAACCAAGTTCAGTAGCTAGTGAACGTGTATATTTTGTTTTTTAAATCCTATTTTCTTAGGAGAAACTAGAATTAGTGAAAATAATATTAATATTATTTGAAATTTTTGTTTGAGTTTTCACGTTATTTTGTGTAAATAATATGTAAACCTTAATTTTTAAAAAAAATTGACTTTTATAATAATTTTGTTTTTTGTTATTTTGTATGAATTAAATCAAATTTATTTTCCTATTCTATGTTGTTGTTTTTTTTTTACAAAAGTTTGAAAACCGGCTAAAACCAATTTTTTAGAAATATGGAATTTCGAAATCGGTTTTTGTAAAAAACCTAATGAATAATTAAAACATAAATTTGAATATGTAGGCTATCTAGAGTGGCAAATTTATCACTCCCAACTTAACATCAAAAAGCCCATAATTGTGCTAAAAACTCATCTGGATATTTAATTGATGAACCAATTACACTAGCTAACTAAAAACAACTTTTTGTTTTAAATAGCCTATTCTTACTAATTTTGGGTTGAAAAAACGAATGAAATTTATTTATTAGCTCTTGTTTTTAAGATAAACCACATACCATCCGTCAATTTATTGGTAAATTTGAAGAACAAAACATTACTAACTAATACATACATTACAATAAGTCATGTTTCAAGAAACCGTGTTCATGTCAGAAATCAGTAGTATTTTTTAGTTAATTTCCTGTGAACATTTCCTTTTGAATTGCCTCTTGTATCTCGAAGCCCGAGTATCCCTTATAAATGTTCAGCAGTAGTTTGCGAGCATTGATTTATCCCGACGACCCTGATATATACGTTCCATTGCTGTGATATCTTGATGAAACCTTTTACCTGTTCACATTGCTTACATTTCCATAGGTTTTAGTGAAAAAATCAAGATGGGAATGTAAAAAAATGGATCTTTAGAGACATATTGCATCCTGGGTCATGAAAATTTTGTAGAAGTTCTTTCCCCAACTGTTGATAGTTTTCATATTTTTGCTGTCTAAAAATCCTTATACCACACTTATGTTTGAGACCTAAATATAGTTGAATTGATTTACCTTGAGTTGCAAGACGAAAAACAGCGAATATCACTGGAATCGTGCACTATTGCCTGTTCTTTGTTCTACTGATGCTCTAGGTTAGATTCGAAACACACCTGAAGAAAGGTGGCGCTGTTACACGCCTTTCGTTGAAATACAAATGGATCATGAGGCAAGAGCTTCCATCTACCCGCTCAAATGAACATCAAAAAGATTATACACAGAAAGTAAAGATGAGTAAAAAAACAGCTATTTATGAATAGCGAGTTCTGATTTTTGAAAACAAGAGCTATTCTGAAAGTTTTATGATGATTTTCGTGTTTAGCAGACCAAAATACTTCATAATAAACTATTTTGGAGCCGGAAACAATTTTGATGTTGCCTAATGTTATTAATCCACTTTTCGCTTATAAGCAATATGAGAGTTAGTGGAGATGGAACACGTATTTCTGCGCTACAGTTGTGTCAAAGACCGCACTTGAGCTGACACCCAACTCTCCAAATTTTTACACCCCACCAGCGTGAGAACTTGGATAATTTACAGATTTTTAAGCAACAGTCCTTTTTATAAATATAATCATTAGTGATATCTGGACTGGAACCAAAGACTCGATTAGAATAGCGCCGGACGGGAAGTCATGATAGTGACCACTTTTGTCTACTATGGTCACCCCTTAAATGAATGTCAAACTGCCATTGATAGTGATCAGCGAATTCTTAATTGAGATTGCTGTATTCCTCCCTACATTATACGATTCACCAATAAAATTCATAGAAATTAAACAGATATGTTAAAATAGTTTAGAGTTTTTCAATTAATGTGTGTTCAAATTTATTATTCACTCAAAACCAGTATATATAATTGCCATTTTATTTAGAATGTATTTAAATTTCTGTTTTTTTAAATGTTTGGAACACAAATTACAGATGGATCATTATTTCTTTTAAGAAATGTCATCTGCTCTCTCTCTCTCTCTTTCTCACCAAAGTTATCTAATACATTCATTACCTGGACTAAGCTGATTTTTTTCTTGTTAGGAGGAAAATAATCACAAAAAATTAACTAGAGGAAGAAAAAAAAACATTTCTGAAAGATTATTGTAAGCAATTATCTATCAGTAGCAATCAAATAATGTTCAAATCGGACAACTTTAATTCTTCGAGTGTACTTTTTATGTTAAGAAATTAATTTTCTTCAATTGGTCTTTGTTTTCAATTGCTCTTCTCTAATGAGCCTTTTTATTATTAAAGTACTTAGTTTATGGATTTCAAGTTTTATTTACAATGCATTTCAATTTAAAATATTCTTATTATATGACAAAAAATGTTATTTTCTTGTTATTTGTTGTTGTTTTTTTGACAAGTTATTTAACAATTTCACATTTAAAATTTATTTCAAGTGCTTTTTCATGTAAAATATCGCATTATTAAGCTCATATACCCACTTCTTTTAATGTTGTAATTCAGAAACAGATTTTTTAAAAGTCTTTATTTTACGTTTAAATAAAACTACAATATTTTAAGAAAACAATTTAAGTTTAAAATCCCAAATACTGTTTTAATATGTGCGTTAGAAGAGTACAAAATTAATGATTAAAAATTCTGATTATTATTGTCTTTAAAACTGTTTGTTTTATAGATGTGTTTCAAGGTAAGCATTAACATTGATTTACATAAAAAATCATTTAAAGAGTTAAGCAATTAAGGGAGATTTTTATCCAAAACCTTTGCTTATTAGTTGATAATATATGATACATAGAAAATTTGATGAATCATTGTTTTTCTTTCTTATTTCCAATGGGACTGTGAATTGATATTTGCCATAACAGACCTATTACTTTACCCGAAAGCTGATATCATTTTTAGTGCGGCATTATATAGATGGAATCCTAATCACTGCAATGTAATGCCCAGTTTCCTCCCCAGAGGGGGCACCTGAGCTCTGACGATGTAAAACTGGACTAGGAATTTAATTTTACCAAGGTCACCCAGGACAAACAGACACTCTAGAAATCTTTTAAATGTCGCATAATCATTCGACATGGAGTCTGTCGCTTTTTTACATCATGAAAATCCACCAACTTGGGCGTACAGAGACAGAAATAAACCAACTATGACACCCAGTCGGCATTAGATAAAACATTCATTTTCTCTTTGGTATCTATTTTCTGTCTCTGATGCTTGCTTACATAATGTCTTACTATCAGATTTAATTTATCTTATTGTAAACAGTATTAATAACAATGGTCACATTATCGATCTCTTCATTATCGATCAGAATGGTGAAACTGTTTCCGCGAGAGAAAATTGGATACGTGAGCTTTACATGGGCAATAACTTTCCATTTGCCTTTATTACTACTGTAATCAAGTACATTCCAGGAAATATTAAATGTATTTCTTTAGGAAATGTGTTTGTTGGAATTGCTATGGGAGCACTTTATTATACTTTATGACTGATACTTTGGTATTCGAAATCAGCATTAATAATTATAATGAGAAATAACTAAAATTAGTTCAAAGCTATCTTAATTTAAAATGGTCCTCGGGAAAACTCTCCTATATTCTTTTAAACAATTTCTCACATTAGGTCTAATAAATTTTGATGAAGCTTTAAGTTTGTTTCCTCAAAGCCTCCTACCTCGTACTATTATTATCTAATACAATTAAATTTATAAAAATATAGTGAATAAAATGTATTTTTAATTTTCTTTTAAAATACTTTAAAATTTGTTAAATGATTCATATACAATTTGTTAAATCCTTTAAAAATCATTTTTTTTAGTTTTAGTTTTTGCTGTTATAAGACGGAAAAAATCTTTGAGTCAAAAAAATTAAATAGGTAATAGTGTAAAGGGTCTCCCCTAATCCTCTTGGGCAAAATTAATCTTAACTACGAGTTCAGTTGAAAACCTTTTTTGGTGAAGAAAACGAGATTTAGGCAACTGAGATCTTCTTTTTAAGCATTTGCATTAGAGTAGACGATGCTAGTTGATGGTTGAAAGCGAAGATTGAAGCGTAAATCAGATTATGACCGGAGGTCTATATTTAAGCAAGTTATCTAAACAGAATACAAGCAAATGAGTCAAGAGAGCTCCAGTTTTCAGATATGTGAGTTTATTTTTTGATAGTTAAATTAATCTCTCTTCAGCGATAGATCTTCCGTGTTTAATGTTTAGTGCATTTCCCCCTTTAATTGTGTAGTGTGGTTAAGAGTGAAGGGAATACAAAAACTGTGTTTAAAGTACTATGGCTGATCTTTGCTCAAACCCCCAAACACCAACGTCTTCTGGAATGTTACTATATAACAAGACGTTATTTTTCAATAAATGAATGACTGAAGAAAAATTAATAGATTATAGTAAATTTAATTATGTTTGCATTATTTCAATATGGGAGCTTTCTCGTGGCTAGAATTAGTGAGTCATGGTTTCAATACTTCGCGTTGCTTAACATTATGACGAAAATTAAAATCAAATTAAATGAATGAGGACTTTTCCTTCTTAATTTTTTTTTTAAAAATCAAATATTTTTTTGTACATTATGTACAACTAAGAGAATTATATTTCTAGTTATTTTTTATGATAATATATACTTTTGTGCATTTAATTGTATAATACTTATATGTTTAAAAGTATCATCAGTTCATTTATTTTTTTTTAAAAAAAAGCCTGAACTAGATGTCAGTAGGTAGGAAAATGTCAACGTAACCTTTTGTTGAAACCCTGCTCAGCTATTATTTTGCATGAAATTATACGACTGAATATGAGAAGTAAGACAAATCAAACTGACGTAAAATTTCTGACTAAATTTTTAGTATACTTTTTCTGAAAACTTTGAATTTCATTCATAAAACATTATTATAACGTTTTTATTTGGCATATATTATAGCTATCACCACTTAAGTATGCAAAAATATGATTTAAGTAAACTATTAATCTTATAAGATTTTTAAATGAATACATAATTTAAATGTAACTGTCATCAGCATTTGTAAATTTCTAATAATCTTCAAATATGTTCTGTGTACGGCTTCATATAAATATTGTTATGAATTTTGTATGAAATAGTTTAAATAATTTGTATTTGGATGTACAATGCATTTATATATTACTCTACGCTATATTTATTCTGTTATAATTATAATATTCACTAGGAATGCCTTCCCTTACGTTTTGATGCCGATTCAATGGGAACTCGGCGAAATCTTAGCGATAGAGCCAAGTTAGCATCATTTTTGGCGACCAAGTTGGTGACATTGGTGACCATTTTTGGTGAGTTCGGGACCCTCTGGATTCTTCTAGAAATTAGTGGAGAGATCCACTAGTTTCAGGATATATCACGCAGGTGGATTTTTCTCGAGGTATCCGCAGGGCATATAAACAGAGAGATGCTCGCCGAAACGAGTCAGTCTTATTTCAACCAACGAGTAGTGAATTTTGTTTTGGTTAGCGATTAGTAAACATGCATTGACCTTGATTACTGATTAGCTTGGCTATGCTTGTGAATATTCCTTTACATACGTGTATTTTAGACACTGATAAGTGTGTCTGAGTGCTGTTGAAGGTGTGAAGACCTTCTGAGATTTATTCTGTGAATATTGCTGCTACATCCTGTATTTCAAGGACTGTTTTTGTGACAATAAATTCTCATCGCTCTTAAAAAACTGTTTTGTACTTTGTGATTGATTTGCGTAAAATCCTCGAACCCCGATTAACTTAACAATACTAATAGACAGTGATTTCAGAGGACTTTGAAAAGCAATTGAATCCGACATAAGTAGCTACAAACATGAAAATAGTTTTGTCGCAATCCAGAGGTTGCATGTGTAGTTTTAGACACTGAAGAAGCAGATATTGTTATAAAAATAATTTATTTTTATTTTCTTATTGATCACGCAACTTATGTGATTAACTTAAGTTTAATAAAGGTGGGTGCAATTTTAATTAGTTACCTAACCTGACTTATAAGATTATTAACTGTACAATTATCTCCGCTTGTAGATCACGTGTCGGCTCATTCGTAAGTTGCTACAGTCATCTACATTCTACTGTGTGTGTGCTACAGTTCTCTAATTTATCCACTTATCCAAATGACATTTCTAGCTTGAATAATAACTTAAAGACTAACATCTCACTACCAACGATTAACGACTAGATACAAACGATTCTCTAAAAGCGATCCACGATTAACTCTAACACATCCCTTCCAAGAGTACAGTATAGTAAATAGTACTTACATTAGCATAAATCATCTTATCTCTACAAAAGGTGGTTTTAAACTCAAACCACTCTTAAAGAATAATTTCACTAAGAGGATTAGTTGAAGGATCGCGGATAGACAGACAGAACCTGTATCAGATTTGATAGCTTGTGTATGTTTTTCAGTATTAAAAATAGTTATGAAGCAAGCTCTCTAAATTAACTCTCAATTATCATTTTAATACCAAATATATAACTTTTCCCGTGATCTCTTAAAAAGTCTCCTCACAACTGGGGAGAAGGTTCTTAAACGATGCATCCTGACAATTTCATTCGAGAATTTTTTCCTTTAACTGTTATGCACCAACCTTTCCCGTTTATCCTTACAGCATATTCTTAATCCTCGAGCTGAGCTCCGGCAGGCAGAACGTTCCATCCTGGCTCATCCCGAGTGCAGCTCGGGCACAGTGAAAATTTACTTTGTGCATTCGGTAATTCCTGAATTATTTCACATGTGCTTTTTATGGTTTCGAATAATTGAAAAATACCACTCGGTGGAAATGTTTGCAAAAAGAGGACGTCCATCTGTTGAGCACCTCCCCTGCACGCTTGTCTGAACGACACTATGTAGACTTCATTCCCTCAATAGAAAAAGAAAACTAATCCAACAAGACAGTGTATTATTTACTGCTCCAACGGAGACAGTAAAGGGAAGAAGGTAAGAAGGGAAACAAGATTCTCTCTCTCTCTCTCTCTGTCTCTCTCTCTCTCTCTCTCTCTCTGTCTCTCACTCTCTCTCTCTCTCTCTCTACTGTCCAGATTGCGATGTTGGGTTATGATACGGAGCTCAGGTACGCTATATAAGGACCCTAGTATTTTGCAATTTTTAGTCCTGTCTTTGTTGACAATATGTTAGAAATTTCTCAAGAAGGATGCGTCACTAACACCCCTTGGGTTCGTTGGATCCATAAGCAATTCAAATGTATCTTTCCGCGTAAATGTTCACCCAATCAACGAATTAGTAGAAATAGAAGAAAAGAGTTCGGCTCAGTGATATTGGAGTGACGTGGGGGAGCCTATAATGAACCTCACTTGAAGATCTCGACGCGCAGAGAAAAAGAGAGATATAACTAGACAAAGTAAATAAAAATAGAATAGAAGCAGGGGCCTCGGATCACTAAGCCTCTCGTCTTTCAGACATGTGGTTTAATTTTGTTTATTTCCTTATCGTTCATAAGCTTATAAATAAATTAAATTGTATTAAATTCTAAAAAGTAGAGTCTTATTTCATAGAAAGATTAACAATCATAATGATGCGAATGTAATTAAGATGAATCTGGATATTAAACTCAATAACCTCGCATCAATCATGTGCAGCACCATGTTTTCGAATTTATCAAACACCAATGGCTCTTAAGGTATGCGACAACATTTTTTTAAGATCTGGAGATATGGGGATTTTTTCTTGTTGTTGTTTTCTTGTATTTGTTTAGTACATTTTAAGAAAAATATGTTAAAATTCGGAAGAGAAAAATAAATTATTATTATTAAAATGGGGAAAAATTTACAAAAAATAACTCAGACGCACCAATTTTGTACCAAAAGTTTATGAACAAATTTTTTTCCTTCCAATTCTGATGTGTTGCTACGTTGTTTATTTTTTAAATGACTTTCAGGTTAAGAGATATTCAAGACCAAAGTCTAATGATTTCTACGGTATAGAAAGCCAAATTTACAGGTAAATTACTCATTTATTTAAATACAGTTTGCTACGTTAATTTTTAGGAAATTTTGAATTCTCTTGGTGCTATTATGTTTAAAAAGAAATGTATGCTTAAAAATAAGCATAAAAATGAACGTTTTATGATCATTAATCCAGAAATAAAATGATCCTGGAAATTTAATAGCTTTTGAACAGACCTGCATCGCTTTTCTAATACACTCTCTTCTAATCATAATACTTCAGCCCTTATACAGCAATGCTTATTATCATACATTATGGTTGATTTTCTTACAAAAGTTTGTGTAGGGACAGGTTTTTTTTCTGGCAGAGATTCAGAAAAAATTTGCGTATCTTTTTTTTTTCACAGGTTGACAAAGAACTATGTTATTAAGTCCCAACAAATGTATTGAAATCTTCGTTAAACGACACGATGCAACACAAACACACACACAATACATAAATAATGGTTTCAGTCCATTATGGAAAATCCATGCGAAACATCCAATCGTTTTGCTTTCGATCAAGTCTCAAACCTGTGGCTATTTTTCATTGTATCTTCCTTCTTTGGTCGTTTAATCTCCACCCTCAACTCAAATGTTCCTAGAATTGGGATGTCACTATACGCAGCACTTCTCAAACTGTGGGGAGGACCCCCTATGGGGGCGTGATAACTCTACTAGGGGGACGCGAACATATTGTAAAGTCGAAAACAAAAGATTATTTAAGAATTTATTAATTTATGGAAAGTTAACAAATAAAATACTTTCTGACATAATAAAAAATAAAATAAACATTTACACAGATATAATACACTTATAAATGCATTATTCCTGCACAATGTATTTTTTAATTAACTTAACATTACTAATTTAATAATACCAGTGACCCCATGGACTTGTCACATATAAAATTATATCCAAAAACTAATATTTATCTTGATAATTTGTACGGTTTATAATTAATTCCTTAAATGCCAATTAAAAGTTACGCGATTCGCTCCCTAATACCACTGTTTTCTACGTAGGGTCGAGTATGTGATATATTGGGGGGGGGGGGAGAAAAGGAATACATAAGCAAATCGTCTGAAATAACACGTTGATACGAGAAAAAATATGTATTGTTCTTAATTTTAAGTCAAAAATCTTTTTTTAGACCATTAATCCTCTGAAATCCTTCGCAAACACTGTCAAGGTCCTTTTATTGCATTCCAAAGCCTTCGGAATAATTTTATGGATAGCAGTGCACAGAAAAGATCATACTTCGGAAAGACGTATATATACGTCCTGGGCAATTATCTCTTTGATTGAGCGATACATTTATATAAGTCGGTGGTACTTAAGAGGTTCAAGTCATGTTGTAGCTTTTGCGTCAAAGTATAGTATTATTGAATTCAGTACATTGTTATTGTATGGAGGGGGGGCACGATGAAAAATAAGGTAGAATTTTGGGTCGCAAAGAGTGAAAGTTTGAGAATCACTGCAGCTTTGCCAGCATTAAAGTATTGCCAGCTTTAGGGCCTCAGCTTATTACAGATTGGAAATGCACTTGAGAACTTTCGACAAAATTATCAACAGATCTGAATAGAAAATGCTTAGTGTGTGAGTGAGAGAATATTAACGTCACACTGATTAGCAACACGAGGGCTTTTGGCGACGGTCCGCGTAATTTGAAACCATAGTCAAGTGACGCGGACAACACCTGAGCTGGCATCCCCTCTCCTAACTACCACATCACACCAACGGGAGGACGCTTGAGCTCTCGACAGATTTAACGTGCATCGCACCCCTACACGGCGGGTCTTTAGTGGTACTAGGATCGAACTCGTGACACGCTAGCCATGATCCGATGCCTAGACCACTTGGCTACCGCGGCCTAGAAAATGCTTACCAATACACAAAACTTAATTCATGAAAGCGATTTGAGACGAATTTTACATGTAAAATTTATTTAAGTCTTAAAAATTATTTTCATACCTAAAAAAAATCAAAATAATACAGCCTTTGTTTAAATCTCATAAAAAATTTGGTTTGAAAATATTTAAGAGTTATTTGATTAATGAATGTAAATTTTATCTTTAATAGAAAATTCCTTATAAAGTTGAAGGAAGTAATTGATAAGATAACACTTTTTTGTGTGTGGAGCAATAATGGTAAATTACTTATTTTCAATTAATGATAATTATTGCAGCTTATTTCTGAGGTATATTAAACTATTCTTCTTCTAAAGAGCAGTTAATAGACAAACATTTCAGAAGTCTTCTATATAGAAGGCACACAGGGCTTAAATTTTAAATGATCTGAATCTTCAGCATCACATGGATTAGTTGCAAATGTTATGAATCCAAGCAATTAAAAGGTAAACCCTATCTATAAGTATAATTATTATTCACCATTTGAGTAAACCTTTGGTATTATGTTCTCAGAAATATTCCATTAAGTAATTAAAGTTTCGAAAAATTGAGTTTTTAAGGTTACAAAATCGATAAATTTGTTACGAAACAGAGTATTTTTCCCAATACATGCATAAAACATTTTTCTCAGTTCCTACGCATATGAAGTAATCAAATTTAATTATTTAAAATTATTGCATGCGCCTCTTTTACCATGAAAATAAAGACGAAAAATATATTTATTTTTCAGGGAAAAGATCCAGAAATGCAAGTAACTTCGCGTTTGAGGACGTTTAAAAAAGAATTCATGGATTTCCTATAAGTGAAATTCAAATGAATGGATGGAAGCTTATTAACGTCAGAATACAAAGCAACACGAGGGCTATTGGCAATGAATCTCGTAGTTTTGAGCTTTGGTCAAGTGGCAAAGACTACGACTATAGTGGAACCCTTCCCCCTCCAAATTATCACTTTAACAGGACTTTGATCTCGACAGATTGAAAGAATATCAGCCCCTTTACATGTAGGGTTTTCAGTAACATCAAGACTCAAACCCGTGACATGCTGGACACGAGTTCGTGACCATAACCACGAGGCTACCACTGCCAGCAAAATTTAGATTTCCTGAAATAATTTGAGGGATATTTAGAAAGCAGAAATTCTAATGAAAATGATAATTTGCTCTGCAATAATTTTTCTTACATATTTTAAAAGCATATTAAAATAAATAAATAAATTCTAAAAATAGTTATGAAAATTTTGAAGAACTATAAACTTTTAACCAATTCTGAACAATTGCATTGTTCCTCATTTTAAATACAGTATAGTTTAATTTTTCAAATTCAATGTTCCTGCAAAAATTATATTAAAAATTAAAAGGGTGCGAAACGTTTTCTTTTCTTTTGATTAGCTAATAATAATTTTAAAAAATAATGATTTTTTAAAAAAATAAATTAAACGGGAACATAAGTATTAAATATAACCTTAAAAACAAATCAAACAGTAATACATCGTTTTATTACGATTACTACCCAAACTTTGCAAAATGAGAGAACTTATAATTATGGCAAAATTGTTCAACTTTCCGTAATGACCGTGTTTAAGGAAACAACAGAGCAACTGAGCAAGACAAGTAATTATCGGACACACAACAGTTAAATAACCAACGTGTACCACTAGCTTAGCACTCAAGCACGTGTACGACCTCTTGAGAATAGGATTTCCATTAAAGTAAGCCCTTTTCCCAAAGATCGATCCATTGAACTGTTCTGCAAAATGCTCTTATCTCTGTATCTCTGGTAGCTGTTAAATCGTGGATTAACTCTAATGAAGGTGGATAATTATCTTTTTTCAGGATAAGATATTCCTTTATTTACATGGAACAAAATATCTTGATACTGTTCCAATCGATATAAATAATGAAAATTTAGAGTTTAATTTGTTTGTATTTTAATAAAAAGTATGTTTAAGAATTTATTTTCAAAAGCTATGCTATGCATAAAACGTGAAATGTTACAAATATTTTTGCTTTAATAAAAAAACAAATTAAGAAAAAACAGAATTAAAAATTCAGTGTAATAATACGCATTGAACTTTTAACGAAATCAATTATAGCATACTTTTTTTGATTGGAAGTTTTTTATTGTAAATCTAAATAATGCTTTAATCTGGGTTGCCAGGTAAAATATGAGTCGTAAGGAGGTTGAGAAAAATTTACATAATTCTCTGTGTATTTCTCTTACTATTATTTTCTGTGAAATTCGATAGTAGCATGGTGTCGTGACTGAAAACCACCCCTTACACTACTAATTCCCTGTCTATCTGCAAATACTACTGGATGTGTAGGCGGATTTAAATTATCAAAAGACATAATTGCAAATCAAATAGATTTATTGATTCTAATCAACACTTAATTTAAATCACACACAATTCAATTAAGAAAAACAAATAAGAGTGGAGTACGAAAAGGGGAGTTACTACTAGCGGAATAACAGAATAGCAACTGAATTTAGGAAAGCTTAAACGCGCACAATTACAGCTATGCCACGTACGAATAATCTCAATATCTCAATTCAAATTACTGGCCTTATCTTTGACATCGGCTGTTCCTTCGTGATGATTTCGCCTTTTTACTGGCTGGGAGAATGGGTGATGAATCCACGCTCTGTAATAAGGATATTCACACTCTTCAATCCGCTTTCCTTCGCTTACCTCCACACGTAACCGCAATCTACGATTGTCAAAAACTTGTGTTGACGTCCCGATCTTCAATTCACTTGACTTCTCTCTTCTATTACTTCACTTTACTTAACTCTTGTAACTCGTGAAACCCTAACTTATATAAAATATCTTATTTGCATAAATCACGCCCGGCTCTCGGTGAAGATTGGTAGAAATAAATAAATTATCTTAAAGAAAATAGAGGAGGTTAATCAAAAGACCGTATAGATCCGTCACAATGGTATGCTTTAAAAGTCTAACATTAAAAATAAAGGTTTCTTCAAACGTAAAAATACATGCGTTAAAAATCCTTTTAAGAAAACATTGAAACCATTAGTCCCGTTCATATTTTTCTACACTTTAATTTTGAAGTATAGCTTGACTTTTTTCATTGCATTTAAATATTTATCAGTGGGTTCATGGTCATATTTATCAAAACAACGTCATAAATATGGAAACAAAATAAATGTTAGTTTAGTACATAATGGTATTTTTGAAAGCAGTCGAGATTTCTTCATATTAAAATTTACTTCATTTCTCTCTTAGAAAACTTGCCAACCACATTTTTTTATTATGAATTATTCAGAACGATCATTTATTCCCTGCTCCTCAATAAGTTCAATAAACTATAGCTTTTCATTTTTATTCAGTGATAAGACTTCAGTAACATTTTACTTTTTGCGTGATAAATTAATTTATTATTTAAGTTGAAATTCAATATCTTAATTTGTGAGAGACCTAACGAAAACTTCTTCAGTTAGACAAAAGAAAGACGTCATATTTCTTTAAAAAGTATAAAGGTTATTATGTTACAAATATATGTGGTATATCAAAGATAATATATGTCTCTAAAGGTTTTTACAGTATTTAAAAAAAATTTTAATACAAAAGCAATTACAGTTTTTATACCATAAGAGAAATCATATTGTGTTCATTGAAGAGTTAAAGGAGAAAATTGACAATTTTTGTTTCCATCATTATGAAGCTATTTTCAAGCTTGTAAATTTAATAGAAGACTGCTCTCATTTTAAAATATGTTTCCATTTTATATTTTACTTAAGGTATGTGTAAGGTATTTGACAAGGAGCATTTTTTTGAAATACATAAATTTTCAAATAAATAAACTTTTTTTATTTGAAATGGTTAAAAAAACTAGGCATTCAAGTACAATTTCCACAAAATTAAAAATAATTTTGGATATATTGGGAATTTTGAGTGACATTTTAGTGAAAAAGTGCAGTTACGGTAAGGCCTGTATTGAAAGTTCTAATTAATATATTCGAATAACATTTATACAGTACATAAATAGTATCATTATCTGTGCTTAAAGCTATAAGATTTGTAATATTTTTGAAAGTTTTTGAAATAGGTCATTTTTTATGCAAGAACTCAATTTCTTACAAAAACCTAATGTTATTTTCTTACAAAAAGTGCAATAAAATACATAAATATATACATAGAGATGAGATAACAGTCTAGAAGGGGGATAAATCTAAATAAAACATTTTCAGAAAATTTCAAATCAGTATCTTAAAAAGAAATGCTGTTAGAAACTTTACCGTGAAGCAAAAAATTGAAAAACATAGTTTCTCTGAAAATGCATTAAAGATTTTAATACAGTATAACAAATTTTCTACTAATTGTACATTTTTAAACTCACCATATTTATAGGCCATGATCTCTTTAGCTTCATGTTTAACTAATCTGGACATTTTTTTTAACCTTTTACTGTTTTCTAGAGAGTTATATAGACTATAACAATTGTCTTTTTTAATGAAAATTTGATGAGCAATTGCAGTTACACAAAATTCTAATAAATGTATATAGATAATACTTACACAGTAGGTGAATAACCTCTTTATATGTGTTAGGAATTAAAAGATGTGTAATACTTTCAAAAGTTTTTTAAATATGCTAAATTTTATGCAAAAACACGATTTTTAAAGAAATTAATGAGTTTTTTTTATAAAAAAGCAATAAACTACGTAAATATATACACAGAGATTAGATTTTGATTCATAACACAGATATAAATAAATAAAACGTGTTTTTTGAAAATTTCAATTCAATATCTCAAAAATATTTTGTGTAGGGACGTACTTCCAGTTTTGTAAACTCAAATTTCCGGTTTACTAATTATTCTATAACTTTGCTTCTAAATAAAGTAAAAATAAAAATAGAGTGTTTTTAGAATCTTAAATGTATGGACTATAAGATAAAAGCATAAAGGAAATTTTGAAAGTTTTCACCAAAACGGCGAATTTAGGGCAGTCACATACCTTAAAGAGATGGTGGACCTTCACAATGTCAAATTTTAGTCAAAATTGCAATCTTGATTTTTTTTTATACTAATAATATTCCTTATGTTTCATAGAACAGTTCTGTAAAAGAATTTTGTCATTCTGATTAATAATTACAGAATTTTTTTTTTTATTTAACTCAAATAAAAGTTTAAAATGCACTTTTCTTAGTTCGTAAATTTTCCATTTTCATTATTACATAAAATGCTCCTTGCGTCTCAAATTACGTCATATCTCTTTGAAATTTTCACAACTTATGAAAGATGATATAATTCACAAATTTGTGCATCAGTTTATAATATATATATATTACAAAAATATACAAAAAATAGTTATATACCTAAGATAACTATAGTCATGATAGAATAGAATAGATATAGCCACAGAAATACTAAAGCAAACTCCTAGCCTTAGGAACTAGGAATGCAGGTTTAAGCAATGTTTTTCGGCCAGCCAACCTTCACCTGAATTTGCCAATACTCTGGGCCATAGGGAAAGCAATAAATTTCTAGAGAAGTTTAACTATCATTATAGATAAAACCATAAGCTATTAATGTAAAACGATAATATTATAGCCTGTAAAAATACTAAAATATTTAAAATCAAAGTTAAACTATTAGAAGACTTACCACGTGAATCATATTCGCTGACTATGGACAATAACAGTATCGCATATAATTATTAAGTTTTGATAAAGTAGCATTAATACTATATATACCCATTTAAAAACTCTATATTTTATTTTAAAATTTATAGAAAATAAAAGTACCACCCAGACATATACAATTAATTTTTTAGAAAATATAATATTGTTAAATTACTTAGCTAGTGGCGCCATCTATCTATAAACTGTACAACTAATAACTTTTTTTATTTAACTGTTAGGTAACTTTTTATAAATTTAGGAGGGTAACTGTGTTCCATACAATGTTTAACAAAGTTATTAATATTTAAATATATATTAAATTTATCACTAACTAATACCTTGTTACGATAAATATAATTGAAAATAATATTTCTATAAATTGATATAAATGTTTGAGTTCCAGTGAGGCACTTTATCTATATATATTGTGTTGTCTTAAATACCTTGAATGTGTGATAATTGATGAAATATTTCATATAGTATAGAAAATTTATCTTTTTTCATCAAATATTATTCTGAATTTAAAATCCATGCACAGATATATTTTGTTGTAGTTCATCTATATATGAAACAAAAATTATGTACACATTTCCTAAAAACTAAAAAAGCTTAAAAAATTAATTTTTAACCTTTAATAGATTTTTTTAAAAATATATATTTAAATTGTGAAATATAATAATCATTTACTACATTGATTCCATTTTCAGCTAATTAAGCTAACAATTTAAGAAATTAGTTTTAATGGTCCATCGTCCCTCAAAATGTTCTATGATAATTTAATGTATTGTAATTATTTTCTTACGTATTAATATTTTATGTAACTAGAGCTGTTTTTCTCTAGATAATTATCCAAATGGAATATTTATAGTCGATTAAATAACTTTTTTCTTTCAAAAGGGTTGCATTTTGGCAGCTAAGTCTTTGTAAGCACTTCAAGTCCGCAAGTGTGAGAGTTAATTCATTGGTGGCACCATCGAATAGTGGCTTCCGCTTTCAAATTTTGACGCTTATTCAAGCTCTCAACGGATGCTAAGAATTGCCATGATTCAATTTTCTGGAGAGTATAAAGGCCAAATTGATACTCAATAGTCTTTTCACATGATTACTGATTAAATAATGAGATGTTGAAAATGATTTTTTAATTATTATTTTTAGTGTTGATATATATATATTTGGCCAATGATAACAAGCCTAAATGTGTTTATAATAAAATCAGAATTGTTTCAGATTTTTATAAGAAACATACTCCTTCTTATGGCATTTGTGATGAAAAATTGTTTATCATCGTGTGATAAATACACTTATAATCTTAAGGTATAATGTTGTATCATTAAAAGTTTATAAACAAAAAATTGCTATCTGAAAAAAAGAAACATAATAGGGAAAATATATAAATAAAATATTTGATAAAATGTAGTAAACAAAGCTATGTTCTTATAATTTTTTTCTTCACGGAATACTTACAACTTTTCATTATTAAATCTTTTCTAATACTTTGACAGTTGTTTTGAAATAGAAAAAAAATATTCAATCAATAAGATTAATTTTATATAATATAAAATCTAAAAACTGCTAAATCCCATTTTTGAAAAGATATATAGGAAATACAAAATATAAATTCTTTCAACGAGATAGTATTTCGTTTCAACTGCAGGAAAGACAAAGTTTTAACCTCTTTTACTTTGTTTCAAGTGTTCGACAAAATTATAAGATTGTTCTGTTCTAAACTGTCAGAAATCCTCCGTTTCTATTTACATGTTTTAAAATCTTTTTTTTTTCCGAGACGAATTGAACTAATAATAAAAATAAAATAGTAGTTTTTGTATGAGTTGAAAATTTGAGTTTGTGTGTGAATTTATATATTTCTAATCGAATTATGTAATTTCCTCTTCTGCTATTACATTATATAACACAAGAAATTCATAAAAAAGAACTCTAAACGCATTTCCACGTTACTTTTTTTAAAATTTAATGGATTATTATATAGTAGGAAATTTATCGTAGCTATATATATTACCATGTTTTTATTAACTCTCTTTCTTGTCTGTCCAGGTAGAATTTTGTAATTGGTTTAAAATTAACTTTCCGATGAGCTACACTTGAAATTTGGACCATACCTCAAAATGGAAGGCAATGCATGAAAATGTGGGGGGGGGGAGTTCTAGTCTCGAACCCGGGCCCCCGAAGAGGCAGACTCCGATTTCAACAGAGGCCTCGTAACTCCGAAGTTTACACGAATTTACACGAACAAAGATCATCTGTCGATAACACGGGTCGAGTTGCGTCAACGCTTACAATTTCTTGGCTCTGAGGTCCAAGAAGGCCTCCCCCCAGGTTGCCATTTTTTATTAACTCGCTTTCTTGTATATCTGTCTGTATTAGCTCACTTTCTTGTATGTCTGTCCGGGTGGAATTTTGTAATTGATTTTAAACTAACTTCCCGATGAGCTAGAGACTTGAAATTTGGACTATAGCTCGGAAGTGGATGACAATGCATGAAAATGGTTATAAAAAATTAGTACATAATTTTTTTTGTACTAAGAAAATTATTTTTTGTCTCACATTTGTATATTTAAATACATACACATATTGCAATGTCCTTGTTAAAATATAAATGATGGGTAAAAAATCTAAAATTTTTAAAACAACAGAAAATGAAAAATGAAAAATGAGCAGTGGCACACACAATGGGAGTGTATATTGAGCCTTGATACCCACCCCTGTCACCCTTGATTTTTTCTTCAATTGAATATGGTCTTATTTATATAGAACGTAATATATAATTAAGTACAGTAATATCTCGTCTTACGCTACCCCAATTTACGCGAATCTGGGGTTACGCGATTTTTAAATCTCGTCTCGATTCATCTTTTTTTTTCCATCGCTGAAACCTAAATGGAATTAGTACTAGAGCTTGATATGACTGAAGAAATTGTTGACCTTGTCAGGCAAATAAATTTAGAATTGGATAATAATGACGTTCAAGAACTGCTGGATTCCTACAACCAGGAGCTAACAAATGATGAGGTCACAGAAATGCAAGAGCAAGACATTGACGATCTTGGGTCCTTAGACCCAGTTCAATCAGATCGATCCTCATCTAGATCGACTGACAGTTAATAATTTGACAGAAGTTCTCAATTTCATTGAAGAATGGGTGGCAAATTTTAGAACATATAGACTCTAACAGAAAGTGTAACTTTTGAACAAAACAAGCAATAAAAAGTTATGAGCGTGCTATGAGGAAATTTTGTGGGAGAAAAAAAGTCTTTGAAGCATCAGACCAAAACCAGGAAGAAACACATTTTGCACTTTTCTAGTGAGTTTTTTTCGTCAATTTTTCTTTATCATTAATTCTGCTCAGAGCCAGAAATATTATCATTTTCCTAAATACGTTTAACTATTTAAGATATTTTTTCCAATAAAGATACAGATTTATTCCCTTATAAAATTTTATGTACACAAAATAAACATATTTTTCAACATCTTGTGGTATACACTTTTTTCGGGTTACTGTAAGTATAACACATGTTTTTTTAATCAAATCCTCTTTTAATTATTTAAAATTCTTTTCTGTAAAAAGTTTTTGCAAAAACACAAAAATTGGAATATAATTGGAATTTATAATTTCATATGTTAATGGCGTTTTTTTGCAGTGTAAATTTTTCATTGAATGAATGATTCTGTAAATTGCACCTAATTCTACAGAAAAAAAATTGCCAAACAATATTTAATTTAATTTAATTAACTATTTTTTATTTTATATTATTAGCTACTTTATTTAATTTAGTTAAGTATGTTGAGTCCGGAATAAAGTAATTTTCTAATCGTCGAATGAATATACTTATTTCAGTTCTGTTACATTACTTTTGTCTTAATTTTAAACATAGATTTATATTTAATTCGATTCTCAAGCAACGAGTTTATTTAATATTTAGTTAAATAGAATAATCATGTGTGTGTGAGATTCTAGATAATTCGAAAATTGGTTGAATAAGAGCTCTAAAATTATTTCACTTAGTAGAAAGTAAACCTTGGTAGCATAAATCTCATTTATCATAAATTTATTTACGCATACCAAATCCGAATGATATGTTTAATCTGTGAAGCATGCATAATTGTTAGAAATTCAATTAAATAGAA